>CANXYI010109280.1:0-13374 GCA_948208565.1 Hura crepitans
GAAAGAAAATGGCCATTTAAGGATGAAAATGGCATCATTTAACTTAAACATGTCGTATCCAAAATGGTAGGCTTAGGTGAAACAATCGTTTTATGGAAGTGAAAAACAAGCATTTTGGCCTAACAAATAACCATTTTATAAAAATAGCAAATGACTATTTTGTTGCTCAAAATGACATAGTTTAGCCTTAGGGCCAAAATTTGATAAAAATTTGTCTTTTACATATTTCCAAGTGTTTTACTAAAGTAGCTTTCATTTTTCAGCTAAAAACCTTAAAATCATCAACCCATTAGCCTAAAAGGAGAACTTTAATCGGACAACCGGAGCCTCGTTTTCAAAAATCCCTATCCTTCACTCATCATTAGGCAATTTAAACTTTAGAGCCCAAAACCCAATGTCTATAGTTGCCCCCAACTTTAGGGAGGTGACTATAACGTGTGTGTAAGTACCCTAGTTTTGGGCTTATAATAATAGTCAGAGACAAGCCCAAACATCAAGATAAGAAAGCCTAAAACTAGGTCCATATGGACTAATAGGTCACAGGTTTACACAGACCTATTAGCCCAAGATCTACATGGACTAGCAAATAGCCAACCTAAACAAATCAAGCATATGGCCTATGGTCTGCCAAGACTTCTAAAGCCCAAGGTCCACATGGATGTATTTCTTCAAGCCTAGGTTTGCATAGACCTCATTTCTAAAAGCTTTAAGAAAATTAGTTTTCCTAATTGGACTTTGATTCCTAATCTGATGAGAATTGCCCTTTAGATAAACAAAAGAGCATTACTAGAACCCTAGAAATACCTATCTTATCAACATAAATAATTACCACCAATTATCATGAGTTAATCGAGAAAATTCTATCGTGAGATTTGCTCTACTAGTCTTAACCTTCACTAGTAAATTGTTTTCTTCTAAAAACCAATCTTTTATCTTGATTGCTTAGAGTTTTATCAATAGATAAGATATGAGGTCTTTTTTAACATGATTTATTGTATTCTTAAACTAACAATGATTTCCTAAGATTAATTAGCTAAGTGAGGCAGCTCTCTATAACTTCTACACTAATTATAGGAATAAATAGCAATCCTTCGTGTCTCATTGCATGATTTAAATATTCTAGATTGAGTTCAATATTCTATTCAGTAATCATAGTTTGCATGGACTCCCTCTTATGAGGAATCGTGTCCATGCAAACCTATTATGTATTACATGATATTGATTGTAGTCTGTACATACATGTGTGTGATAACTATTTTTTTTGCGAGAATAATGCTTAGTAATGGTTAAGGTTTATTAGTTATAAATGCTCAGATAGTGATTATTGTGAGTATGATATTAATCATTACATGCCATTAGATAACATTAGCATTAATTGTGTTATATTGTTTTAAGTTTTGGTTGCCTATATCATTAGTAGGCTTATATATTTTTTTATGTGCAATTCATCTACATAGACTTCCTTTCATGAGGATTTAAGTGTATACGGACATATACTTTCAATATACCTACTTACTTATAGCCCACACGGACATTATGGTGTGAATAAGTTGTTTTAATGTATGTTCATAATGGTTAATGATGTATGGTTTGTCAATGGACTTATTATTTATGACTTATTCATGTATGTATTAATGTGATGTATTTATGGTCCTCTTATATAACATATTGTGTTTTTAACCATTTTATTTTAGTCTGTGCAAGTTATAGTTTCTTGAAAGAATGAAGTTTAGACGGACCGAGCTATAATGACTATTTAACATCCATACAGACTTAATTAAGAAAAGCTATTGTCTGCATGGACTTAATGATATAGAGGTAGGACTAATTGTCTATTTTTTTTTATTTTTGCTATGGTTTTGTACGTTTTAATTATTTCTCTTATTTTATGTTGTAATAGGTAGTTTATTAACTTGTTTACACATAAAATCCAATCTCACATTAATGATTTTTCTACAAAATTAATTGGTATTTTTCTAATAAAATGGTTTTGATTTTTCATTAATAAAAATCACAATAGAAAGAAATATTTTAGCAAAGGCCAATCTTCTAGAGATGGGAGTTATGCAATTACCATCAATTTCTATAGAATTATGGGTAATTGTTAGGTCAATAAACAATTAAAGAATGACCCATTTTATAGATGTATAATTTATGTATTTATGCTTAGTTGTATTTTTTAACTATCGCAATATGCTTTTCCTTGGATGTAAAAGTGATGTGTATGCTTTTAACTATTTTGCTTGCTTGTATGATATGGGATTGATAAATATTGAAATGAAAAAGGTATATTATTGGGGCATAAATAACATCTAATTCTAAACCTTTTATAGGTAAAAGATCAATAGGCTTGGTGTAGAGCCAGGTGGTGACTTCAAACATAATTGCCTCGTCTTTAGTAAATCTATAGTGGTGACTTCGCTGGGGCTGAAAATTGAATTCGAAAGTGCCTAATGAATATACCTTTTATATTCTAACTTTTATCAGTCCTATGCCTTTCATTTTATTTAAGCTATGTCCCTGTCACCCTATATGGTGTTGCAAACCATGAATTTAATTTTCACTAAAATTTGAGGGATTGCTAGAATATCTATCACTTATAAGCCTCGTACTTTTGGATATATCAAACGATGAACTAACCGATTTCTATTACCTTCGATTGGTAAGACTTATTAGAAGGGACCTTTGCTCGTGGGAGCCTTAAGCCTTTTTGACTAAATCATAAAGCCTATATAGTTAAGCTTAGCAACTTCCCCTAGGTTGTATGATCCCAGGTATATGTGACCAAATTATGAATGTATTATGGGCCTATTACATTTAACCTCATTTGAAGTGGGGCCAAGCTTGTGCCTTTTATTTCACCTTAAACAAGACTTAAATGTTATAAGCCATTATACTTGCATGCACTTTATGAAACCCCTCACCTGACCCACTCCCAGATCCAGATAGAGGATGACACACAATCGATATTAAACTTTTACATATTCGACTTACTAAAACCTTGTATCAATATATACTTAAAATTTATGCACAAAGCTTTATAAACACTTACTTAAATAAAAGCATATAAAAGGTTAGACTATTTAAGGTTATCATGTCAAAAATCTGGTAGCATAACAGCTATCGAGTGACACTATCCAAAATAGTGTCCTGTATAAAAACACATTTCTATCATCTTAAAACATCCAAACTGCATAATCCCATCCTCCACTTCATCTTCCATATACATACCATCTAAATATCTCATAATGTATAGGCAAACATTATAGTCTCAACAAACCATCAAGTTTAAATATATTATACATACATATACACAATCTATCATAAAATGGTATGAAACCACATCTTAAACATTTAGGCCTAATGCCCTTACATATATATGAGAGCTTATTTACATCTTATAAAAACCATATACAAAAACTATATATATACACCAAAAGGAAGCTTTACAAGGTCTTTAATTGCTAAGGTTTGTAGCTTTAAAGTTCTCCTTATCTACACTTTAACCTATGCACTGCAAAACAATATATGACGCATTAAGCTTTATAGCTTAGTGGTGTATCTAAGAACAATAAGCTTAAGCATATACACACATCACATGCAAGTTAAATTCATTTTACATATGCATCCATATCATGCTAATCACTTTAATGATAGTAAAAGTAATATATGTGAGAAATGCCATTTAACAATATTAAAGATAAGACTTAACATATTATATAAATTCAATTAATTATTTGTTAGTGTTTGCTTATTATGCATCTTCATTTAGTTTACATAAATATAACTTTTAATTCCCTATACTCAACAAAAATTATCTCAATATTGGATAACGGGACAAATTGGGCCATATCGGACCACAAAGGTCATATCAGACAAAAAAGGTCATATATTGGACTCGAAGGTCATAAACGGACTCGAAGGTCAAAAATCAAACCCAAAGGTGATAAATTTAAGCCTTAAAGCCATATATCTAACCTTGAAGGTTATAATTAGGTATGAAAGTACCCTACCAGCTGCTAATCTCCCTAGTTGACTAATCAACCTATCCAAATTAGGTTGTCTACATCCATATGAGCATTTCATTTCTTTAATTATGTTTTAAATATTTACACTCAATTTTTCATAAGCTTTATAGTTAGTTATTGTAATTAATAAAGCATCAAATCCATGACAATGTTATTCCTCAAGATACCCAACATAGTTAAATTTTCTCATTTTATAGGCCATTCGACTAACTTATACATAAGAGAAGATTTACATCAACCCTATCATTATTATGCTTTAGGTTGGCATGTATCGTATTACTTTTTATACATCTTGATGACCCATGAGCTTACATTCACACATCTTACAACTCATAGCACCATTAAGCATGCATAATGCACAACTATAACTTATAGTGTTTAGGATTAGCCACTTACCTTTCACAAGCTCATACTATGTGGTAATTTTTGTTTTAAGCTTATACAAGCACCAACTCTTTCTTATGATAGCACTTTCAAGAATCTAAATTAGTATAATGTCACTTAATTAAAATTTATGTTTATTACATTACCTACATGTTCATAATTCCACCGATTTCATGCAATATTGTGACTTCACATCAAGCAATTACAATGGATCATTAAAAACCATAAACCTATACCATTCAACTATCACTTACACACACACACCATGTAACACCCCACTTAGGGACAATAGGGTACTTTGATAAACTGAATATGATCCTATTTAAGAGCATACAATAACTACATATAAATGGATAATATCTCCCTATAAAGATATGCTGCTACCAGTTAAACAATATCCATAAACACATAACCAAACCTCATCTTATTAAGGCGAGACTTATAATGCAAAACTCTTACCCTATGGTAACCCAAGGACATAACTAAGCCACCTACATTTGGTGGAATAGTTTACTAGGGTCTAAACTTTCCTGTTACGCACAAACAACTATACCCAATGGAGTGTACCTGAAATGAGATGAGACCTACACTGTGAGCATTAGCAAAGTTTATAGGGCATCCTTTCACTTCACATTCTATCATAATAATCCTACCCCAGCTAAACTAGCTTATAAAACTTCCTTAACTTTAGTACATGTCATTAGTAACACATTCACATTCATAGCTTCTTATGTTTATAAATAACAAATACACTAGAACTTAATAGTGATACTTGCTTCTTAGTGACTCCATCCTAAAATGCTTATCCCTACTTAAACCTGCACATAAAAAGGGCATCACAGTAAGCAATAAGGTTGATAGTCTTCTCACATTCTCAATCATACTCAATAAAAGGGTAGGAAGTATAACAACCTATGCCACACTAGAACCTCGATATAAAAGAAAACTTACTAAGCCATCTTGCTTATGTTTACTTAATAGTTATCTCTTGCAAAGCTCATAATAGTTATTATTCCAAATATCCAACTTATGACCGGTATCTACTTTAACTATACTTCATATGCATATACTAGATTAAAATGAATTTAAGGGAGGTTATATACTTACACTTATGCTTTTCACTAATAATAGAGTACAATTCATCATGAAACTAATCATATGAAATGCATTAACATTATCTGGGAATGTAGGTGTTAATTCACCCATGTAAAATTTTTAATATCAAATAATTATAATGGCATTTCTGATTATAAATACTTATAATCTTGTTCAAAAGATAGGTTTATTCATATTTTAATAACTAATGTACTTATTTATAGGAAATTTAACATACATGCTACAAGTCACACCATAACTTGAGACTGCTTATCATGCCTTTAATACTTGTAACCCAACAATAAAATATAAGATCACCATATATAATTAGTTTTTTTACATAGCTAAAATGTTTAACATACCTTTACTAATTACCCTAGCATAAGTTGAATTATTCCTCTGAACTTTACTAAAATAAAATAAATTGCTTACATATATGTAAAAATGAATTTCACAATTCTATGGTAGTTCCTACTTACCTATTCAGTAGTATATAGTAAACTATAACCTCTAGTAATCATTTTGCTTTATCCATAAAGACTTAATGAAATAATAAATAGTATAAGCTATGTAATATGGTTGAATACTTCATATAGTAACACTTAGTTTTTGCACATGTGTAAGCACATTTTATGATGTTAGATATAGCCTGATTAAACAACACATAAACATGATTATCCAAAACCATGGTTTTGCTATTGAATGATATGATGCAATATCATGAGTATATGTATAGCTAATTATCATGATAAATAGTCTAAAATGAATATATGTATGTAACCTAAATTTTTATAATTCAATAAGAGTTTCTATTCACTATCTTTATAATACACTTTAAATTGTAACATTTAGAGATCATTCTGCTTAGGCTTTTAGGCCTTTATAGCATAAGTAAACTATATAACCTATATAACATATTAATTGAATGCTTATGATGATGACATTTGATACATTACATAAGCAGAAGCACATATTAAAATATCTGTGATTGTCTAATTATGTAGTGTGTCCACATGGTTACTTGAACTATTGTTTTTTCTGTTAGATTTCATAATGCATAATCATAAGTGCTGGTTTCACTAAATGTCATGGTAAACAATTATACAAGAAGATGTACTATTTTGTTAATTTATTTAGGATTATCTTAAAAGTTAGTCTTAGGTAATATACATATGGAACTCTTAGTAAGAAAGGATAAATGGGAAAACTAAAGGTGTGACTAAAGTAATCACCAGATCTAATAATTAATCAAGGCATATCTAATACTAAGCTGTTAGTTAAAAAAGGTAGCTGATAAAGACATATCTAATGCCAAGCTAATAGTTGATAAAGGCATATCTAATTCCTTGCAATATTGTAATCCCTACGCTATCATGTCAAGTTTATCTTGTCCCGAGTTCTAGTAGGATATTACTTGAGTTTTATTGTATCCTATTATGAACTTATTTTTTTTTTAATTTACTCTATCACTTGACTATGAGCAAATGCCACATGATGTATATTAATGTCAAATAATTGTTCACTTGCATAGACATGTGCTGCTTAATTCATCATACTAATAGAGTACAATTGATTTACTCCGAGTTTACTTCAATAATCTACTATAGTCAATACATGATCATTATGACACTAATAAACTCCAACTCATATGCCTATTTAGACACCTTTCATTCAAATATTTATTCAAACCTTAGTGATCATCACATGACACATATCTTTTTTTGACTGTTAAATGAAATGCATGCCTTCATAATTATCTCGTTCTACTAACTAGTTTATCATCATAAGGGAAAATACAACAACAATAGCAATTATAAAACCATTTCTAGATACTTACCATTCACATAACCTCCTCAAAGAGTTACACTAGGCTTAAACTTACTCTTATATCTATACAATTTAGGCTAGCATTTCATGAAATGCTTATAGGTCTAAATTTTTACATTCAGGTTTGCATAAGATATTATACTTGTTTAATTCTTTTAACATACAAAAAAAATACAAGCTCACATGCACTTATGGTTCTTTATATGTATTTATAAATAACTTGTGCACTCATTTGTCAAGTTCAATTTTAAATGCATAGATTATAAGTTAAGCTTAACATAGGCACACTGCTTGGACTAGTATACTTAATTGATTTACCTGCATAAAACTTACTAGTTAAAACTAAATCCCTGCTCCTAGTTTATGTTATACTTCACTATTAAAAAAATGTTAACGTACTTAAAGCAAAACACCTGTGCACGTTCTCTTTTAAAAAAAAGCCTACCCTTTACTTTAAGTCCTTGATACCAACATGATCCCTTTGTTTCACTCTGCCCCTACCCGAATCCCATTCTCCCCTATCTCCTCTTTGGCTACTGTCTAACCATTTCAGAAACTTCTTTCTTCTTATATGATTGCAGAGAGTACAACTCAAGAATGCTACTATCAAATTTCTACAATAGACTGTAATTTATAGCCTCACGCTATTGCAATTAGTCTAGATAGCAACACACCTATTCTGCCTTTCCCCACAAACATTCATCCCATTTTTTTCACTATACACATATATAAGCTCATAGTAGCAATTGTAATTAAGATCCATAACTCATCACACAAGTGGTACATCAATTCACACACATGCACATTTGTAGAACAACTGTTACATACACTTAGCATGATAGATGAGCAAGAATGCCTCTTAGCAGAAGTTAATATTATAAATCAAAAAGAAATTTCCACTATCTCAACCCTTTTTTGCAAATTACCAACTCATGCAAAGCAACACTATTAATTTCTAGAAAAATTCAAGATTAAAGAATCGAGTCTCATACCTGAGCTAATACTTAAACTTAAACCCCTCTACAGCAGCTTGGAAATTCAAACCCTAATTGGTCTAATTGGATTAGTTAAGTATAATAAGAGGTTATTAAAATTAATGTGAGGTTGATTAATTGATTCACAAAAATTTTAACTAATATATGTATGGGTAGTATATATTAAAATATGAAAAAAGCATAAAGTATGAAGGGAATGGGTTAAGGATGCAAAAAAAAGGATGAAGTCATGTTAAAACTTCATAATAGTTATTAATTGCAAAGCTTATAATAGTTATTATTCTCAATATCCTACTTATGATTGGTATTTACTTTAATTGTACTTCGTATGCATATACTAGATTAAAATGAATTTAAGAGAGGTTATACACTTATGCTTTTCACTAATAACTAAGTATAATTCCTCATGAAACTAATCATATGAAATGCATCAATTAATTATAATGGTAATTCTAATTATAAATACTCATAATCTTGTTCAAAAGATAGGCCGGTTTGTATTTTAACAACTAACATACTCACACATTAGAAAATGCCATATGCATGCTAGAAATCACACCACAACTTGAGATTGCTTCTTATGCCTTTAATACTTATAACTTGATAATAGAAAATAAGATCACCACATATAATTAGTTTCTTACATAGCTAAAATTTTTAATGTACCTTCATTAGTTATCGTGACATGAGTTGAATTATTCTTCCAAGCTTTACTAAAATGTAATAAATTGCTGTGACATGAGTTGAATTATTCTTCTAAGCTTTATTGAAATATAATAAATTGGTTACATATATGTACAAATGAATTTTATAATTCTATGGTATTTCCTGCTTACCTATTTTATAGTATAAACTAAAATATAACCTCTAGTAATCATTTTGCTATATTCATAAAGACTTAATGATAAAATAAATAGTATAAGATATGTAATATGGTTGAATACTTCATACTATAACACTTAGTTCTTGCATATGTGTAAGCATTTTTTATGACATTCAAGATAGTCTAATTAAATAACACATAAGCATGATTATCTAAAACCATGGTTTTACTATTGAATGATATGATGCATTATCATGAGTGCACATATAGCTAATTATGACACCCCCTACTAAGTCTCGGAAGAAACCTGATAGGTGGGGCACTTCCCAGTAGGTCACTTATCCTAAGATTGCTCCAAGTGAAAACTACTTTACACTTATAGACAATTCTTAAATTCTATCAAATTTTGTTCAGATGTTCAATCTAATCCTTAAGCATGTTAATTCATGGTTCAATAGACTCAAACAAGGTATATATAGACATTATACATGTCATAGAAAATTGGGCAGCATAACGGCTACCCGGTTGACATACCAAATTTTTTTTTCACCTGTTAAAATACTTCTATAAGCAATAAATTCTCAAAACCTCCTTTTTTGGTCCCTTAATCATTCATCAATCAACATTCGACACATATTCACATATTAGCATTCAACCACATAGGGCCTTAGGCCCACAGTTATTAAGTTCACACACAATCCAAACAAACACCATAACAGCTTATATACATCACATTTAGGTTATATGTATAGACATAGCAGCCTTTAAGCATGCTAACCCAAAACCTACAGGGTATTACATAAGTGCCACTACTTAAAAGAAAGAAAATAGCTTTTTGTACCCTTCAACTGCTGTATAGCTACATTACATGATCACCGAGGCTAGCTTGCTTATCCTTGTTACCTGTGCACCATAACATAGGTACACTTAGTATAAAACTCAGTAAGCAAATCTAAACCATTTAAAACATGTATTAATACACACATGCAATTAAAATTAATAGTCAAGGTGTAGTGTGTGAACTACATGCCACATGCTTGATGGTATGCAAAATGTATGTCTTATTTCCTTAAAATTACCAAAATGCCACTTAATCATTTTATTCAATTTCTTTCTGCAACTCATTCAATTATTCCATGACTTTACTCCAGTGCATTATTTAAATTATTAAATAGGACTAACTAGATAGAATACACTTATAGACATTGGAACAAGAGGGAACTAAAGGATCTGCAGTAGCCCACATTTTGGACTCTAACTCCTGCATTAGCCACCATAACCTATAAGGATAAGTTCATAAGAACCTCCCAATAGGCAAAATGCTGAGTAACTATGCATAAGGATTAGTCCATAAACATCCTAAACACTGATCATATTAAATAATCCATCTTGGTTTGCCTAGTAGACTAGTGCAGTGGCCCCTTTGGGGACCTTTGCCACTGCACCAGCATAGTCTGATATCTAATCAATGAAAAGAAGTGTTTGCCCTATAAACTAGTGCAATAGCTCAATTATGAACCTCGGCCACTGCACCGGCCTATTTTGATAATCAGATAGTCTAGCAGCTATTAATCCCTAAGTTGATTGATCAACCCATCCAGTGGGTGTCTAGCTAATGGGCTATCTAATAGCATTTTTAAGTTTATTTCTTTACAGATTATCTTTTTATAATATTATAAAGTGAAAAAAAACATGAAATTTTTTATCAAATAGTCAATTTTTGACCTGGATAGTTACAGGTCATTTTTAACCCTGCCGGGTAAAATTGGGTAAAATTTTCTATCACTTTTTCACTTAAATTTGAAGGCATAATTACATGCATTTAATTATAGTCTAGCACATTATTTTGACTCAAATATTTCCATGTTAAATAGCCATTTTAATTATAGCCCCAAAATCCCATTTTATTGGACAGTTATAGGTCATTTTGATTACTTGCGATGGCCAATTTAAGGTCATTTTATGTCCTTTTTCAGTGCCAATTACACCAATCATCACATAAGTCCATAGGCCTAAAGCCAACCTCAAAGAAAGGCATCCATTTGCCATGCAAATGGCTTACATGCCAAAACACAAAATCATTACATTATAGGTTATTTTCGGGTACAAGTTCATGCCTAATCTTAAGCCTTTTTTAAAACCATTTTACTTGACCATTTTTTAATATTTTTTTCATGATTTAAACATGTCCCATATGTTATTCATTTCATGTTACACTAACCATGCATACCAACCTAAATCATGTCATGTACTAAATGCCACAAATGCCATGCCAATATACACATACAAATACCACTAACCATACCTCATTTTCATGTCCTATTACCTTGCAAGCTCTTCGCCACAAGTTCTATTTTGCCTTAATCATGTTTTCTATCTCATTCAAACATATTTATGCATACTTAGACATTACACAAACATGTCTAGACACATATTCATGCTTTTACCATTCCAATTAGGCCAATATAGCCTATAACATGCCTCAGCCATACTACTAACACACACATACAAGTATTAATTCACTAAGTTCTTCACCCATACTTCACATGCTACCAATGGCAAGTCAAAAACTATTCCATGAGCTATGTACATAAACCCCACTCATTCACACACCAAGACACACCTCTTGGCCAAAGGAAATCACCCACCAATACTTCATAATTTCACTATTTACACCTAAAGTTCATACACCATTCATATCAATTAACTTAGATTTCATGCTATATACATTATCTAACATGCCATAACACCATTTAAAGCCATTTACACACACACATATGCTTACACAAGCTCTTAACCAAGTGAGGAAATCCCCCCTTCATGCGTATTTGTCACCCAAACATTATCCCAACCATTTATTACATGCACCATTAGCTTATTTATACACTTAGTCCATCAAATAACACACATTAACCACCTAATCTACCAAGTCCATACAAAGTTCCTAAGCATTATTCATGGCAATTCAACTTCACATGCTTTGAATGGATTAAACTTACTTACGTCACTACCAAAGAGGTTGAAATCCACTCTTCTATCTTCAAGAAAATCATAAAATCCTCCCTTTATGCCTTACCTTTCACACATGCCATCCCTTCTTCAAAAATCCACCAAAATTCACACACTTATTAAAATCAAATCCAATCATATGGCTGTTCTTAGAATTATCAAATCCCCTAGGAAATAAAATAAAAAGGGCTGAAACACTTACACATAAGAAGTGGCCCTTTGTGGTCCTTTTTGTTGACACCTTAAGCTTCCTTAAATTTGCTTGAGTTGTAGCCAGTCCTATAGCCTCCAATACCTTTACAAATCAATTCCTCACATGTTAAGATGATTTTTGGTGGCAACAAACTTAAAAAAAAGCTTAAAAAAGGTGATGAAAATGGAGATTTTGGTTGAATATGGCATCGACTGCAATAAAAGGAGAAAGGAAGAAGAAAGGTGGAAAGTAAGTGGAGTTGGCCAAGTGGTCATCCATGTGTCACCTTTATCCTTTTATAGTGGCTAAGGTGGCACGGGTAGGGCCTACATGCCCTCCGAATAACTTGAAAAAGCTCGATTTTGGTAGAAATTTTGGGAAATTTTTAAAAAACACTCGGACTTCCAAAAAAGCATTATGTTTATTGTAAAAATTCATGATTAGTCCTATTTAGGGGCTCATAAAATTTGATGACCAAATTTCACCAATAAGATAGTTAACCAACTACTTTGATTTATGTGTAAAACCTTAAAATTTAAAAAATTTGCAAACGACCTCGAAATTTAAAAATTCTTTCACCAATGGACTAAGAGGAATTTTTAACCTTCAGGGTGTGGCAATTTTTAGGATTTTCTGGGCACATCCCGAGTCATTCTCGGCCTAACTCTATCTAAGTCTACGGCTTACTAGGTTATAGCCTAAAATAATTTATTGGTTACGCTAAATCTTTAAATTAATTCAATTTTATCATTTTATAGCTCCTCAAAGTTTCATGACCAATACCCCTGCCTTGAGCCTTGTGAAGGTGACGTGGCACTCCAGGAACACTTTTCGGCCTCAGTGGTATTGTTCATAGAGCCTCTAGTTACGGGCATTACAATAATTCCCCTCTTAAGCAATTTTGTCCTTAAAATTACCTGGAGTAAAGAGGTGTAGATACTGAGCCTTTATCTGCTTTTTAGACTCTCAGGTAGCTTTTTCTACATTGTGATATCTCCAAAGGGCTTTAAGCAAAGGAAT
>CANXYI010109334.1:0-12402 GCA_948208565.1 Hura crepitans
GGTCAGGGTCTAGAATGTGGATCACTGCACTATTTTTATTCCCTCTAGGTTTAGTGTATGTCATTGTCATCTTTCTAGTCAAGCCAGTTAAATAAATTAAATAAACACTACGTGAACTAAATCTAGTGTTATTAAACAATAAAAAGGCATAATTGGACATGATTATTTGAACAATACTGCAGCATGTGTACCTAAGGGTATTTTGGTAATTTTCCCTCACTAAACTTTATTAGTCTAAAAGTCATGTTATTAGATATTATCACTAGAAGTGGCTTAAATTAATAAATTACTTGCATTTGAATGAATAAATAAGTGGTAAATTGGCATATATAGGTATGGAGGTATTTTAGTCATTTTTGCACACAAACATTAAAAATTGAACTTGATAATTGGAATAAAATGCTCTTATGATTATGTAAGCTTCGATAAATAACATGACATGATTTAAATGCTTGAGTTCACCATTGAGTATAATTTTATACTCAGAGTACCTGTTTGGGTGCATAGGTAACTAGAATCGACATATAGCCTCGTGAAGCGTGTAGCAAGGTTTCAAAGATAGGCACTAAAAGGTTGAACTCTGAACCATGTATAGTTTTACACTCTATATAATTACCTAGGAAATGGGCCTTATGTATATATAAAGGTTATGTAAATATATGGGTACATACTATGGTTGTAATAAGTTAAACTAGTTGCTTTTAAGAATGTATGTTTTTGTTTAATATGATTTGATGATATATGAGCTCGAGGCTCTAAATTGTGCTTGTTAATTATGGCCAAATAGGCCTATGTATTAATGATTAGGTTAATGCTATGTTATATATAGGGGACTAAAAGGGTCCAAGAGATGAGATTTGTGTTTATTGCATGGATAGGAACCCAGATAGCCGTTATGCTATCATCTTTTAGGCAAAACCTGATAAACCTATAATAGTCCAATATTGGCATAGATAATATGGTATAACCCTAAGTAATGTGCAAGGACAAACAAAAATGAATTTGGAATCAAACAGAATTAAATATTATAGAATTAGTAAAAGTTAAATGAATGAACTATGAGAGCAATTTCAGGATAGGTGATCTAGCAAGAAGTACACCACTTATTAGGTTTCTTCGGGAATCAAGTAGGAGGTGTCACAAATTCATACTACTAGTCCTATCAACTCACACTTTTGATTGATTCTTTCAAAACCCTACCTTTTGTTATTTGTTGCTTGAGACATCATTTATAATGTAAGATCTGAGGCCTTATACTGTGCATATCCTTACTATTTTCTTAGATCTATGATCTCGAAGGATTGACCACAAGAGAGGTGATTCCATGTAGTCCCTACCTTGATCATAAGAGTAGGTCATTATTTTAAGTCATTTTATTGTGTACCATTAATTGTTTCTATGTTATAACTATTTTTTTTAATTTTGTCTTAATCATACAAACTTACCTTGATGCATGACTATGTTCGCACAAACTTAATTTATTAATACACACATAATTTGTTGTTCGCACAAACTTATGTTCGATAATAGTGTTCCATTTACCTTATGCATCATTTTTAATGTATTCTTTTTACCATATTGACATACTTGTATGGTGTTATCATGTTGTATCATTATCCCATTCTATAATATGCATTTTACTAGCATACTAGAAAAGTTGTATAGTCTACATGAACTCTCTTTCATAAGGACCGTATGTCTACATGGATTGTTCTACTCTATATTTGTTTGATCTTAAAATGTGGTTTGCACAGACTCCCTTTCGTGAGGAATGTAGTCTGTATGGATGTATATGTGTGATGCATGTTTATTCCATTATGCAGTCCACATGGACTTCTTCTAGCAAGAAACATAGTTCGTGCAAATATTTACTTTGAATTCTAGTTCTCACAGGTATTTGTGTTTTGCATCATCATGTTTTACTTTGCAATATTAATTCTTCATGTCTTTAGTGATAATCATCTTTTGGGTGTGCATCATGACAATTCTCATTTGTGTTATACTAGATCTTGACAATTTGTTATTAAGTCTCATGGACCATTATGTGTTATTTCTGACTAATTCTTTGAGTTATATGCAAGTGACCTTTCATATTGGAGTAGAGGTTCAGATGGACATAATGACCCTTACAAGCTGTAGTCTATAGGGATACACATTAGTGCTATACTGAGTCTACACGGATGTAGCGACATACATATGAGACCAATGAAGTGTTTGTATTATTTCATTTGGTTTTGTACTTTTTATGTCTTTTACTTATTTTGGGTTGTAATAAGTAGGTTAATAACTCATTTTACATGACAAAAAACTTAACCTCACACCAATGATTTTTCTACATAATTAATTGGTGTTTTCTTAATAAAATGGTTTTGAGTTTTCCTTAGTAAAAGTCACATGAAAAATGTATTTTAACAAAGGCCAATCTCTTAGAGATTTGAGTTAGGCAATTATAGCTAATTCCTATGGAATTATAGGTAATTGTCAGGTTAAACAACCACTAATAAATGAGCCAATTTCTAGATAAACAATATAACTACAATGTTGTATGCTTTAAATACTGCAATTTACTCTTTCTAAATGACAAGGTGAAATGAATGTTTTAATTATAATGCATAATGTTTTAAATATAATGCATGCTTGTTTGATAAAACATTAATAAATGTTAGAACATAAAAGAAGGCATCTTATTGGGGCATAAATAGGATATGTTTCCAAACCTTTTGGTATAGAAGATTAGCGGTCCTAGTGTAGAGCCAGGTGGCAAATCTAAATAGTAACTACTCTTATCCTTGGTTCATTTTCTCTATAGTCATGTACTCTAATACTTCTCTCTTTATACCAAGCCACCATCATGACAACTTTAAATCATGATACATCTTTGTGCTTTTAGGATCCATAGCATAAATAGCTTTATGAGTTTCTTGCAAAACTTGCTTATTCTATTCCTTCACATCTAGAACACAAATTCTATCGTGGTAGTATAAATAGCAATCACCCTTGATCTCATACTTAGTAGGCTTCCCCTCTTAGATAGCACTAATCACACTCATCAATCTGTGATAATCTCTCTGACAATCCTTGACGTGCTCAAGGAAACTGGGCTTTTCTTGCATTTTTTTTATAACAAAGCATTCTGACCCATAAACTACAATCTAACATTCATAACTCTCATACCTGCCATGAACTTCCTACTAAGTGTATTAGCCACTACATTATCCTTTATAGGATAATAAATAATCAAGCAATCATAATTCTTGATCAACTGCATCAATCTTCTCTATCTCAAGTTTAGCTTTTTCTATGTAGAAAGATACTTTACACTTTATGGTTAGTGTAAACATAACACTTCTCCCTATGGAGATAGTGTCACCAGATCTTTAGGGCCAACACAATAGCTATAAGCTCTAGATCATGAGTAGGGTAGTTCTTCTTATGTGCCTTCAATAGTCTTAAAACATAAGTAACAACCCTGCCATCTTTCATCAGAACACAACCTAACCTATTAAGAGACATATCACTATATATGGTGAAGTCTTTACCAAAAACTGGTTGAACAAGAATTAGAGTCTCTATCGACATCATTTCAGCTTGTCAAAACTCTCTTGACATCTATTATCTAAGACAAACTTGACAACTTTTCTCAATAAAAGAGTCATATGAGCTACTATCAAGGAAAACCCTTTGATAAATCATCTATAATATCTTACCAACTCGAGGAAACTCCTAATTTATATGGTATTCCTAGGTGGCTTCCACTCCATCAATGCTTTAATCTTATAGGGATCAACACGAATCCCCTTTGGAAAGGTTAAATACCCTTTAAAAGACACTTCACTAAGGTAGAAATCACACTCATTGAGGTTAGCATACTACTTTTTATCTCTCATAATCTATAAATTATTCTCAGATGCTATTCATGCTCTTTCTTATTCTTTGAGTAAACTAAGATGTTATTGATAAAGACTACAACAAACTGATCAAGGTAAGGCCTAAAACCTCTATTCATCAAGTTCATGAAAGCTACAGGTGCATTGGTAAACCCAAATGGAATTACTAAAAACTTGCATTGGACATATCTCATTCTAAAAGGAGTTCACCAATGTGATTCTTTCACTCTCAACTAGTAGTACCTAAATCTCATATCAATCTTAGAAAACACTCTAACTCCTTTAAACTGATCAAATAAGTCATCTATCAATGGTAGAGGATGCTTATTCTTGATGGTTACTTTGTTCAACTACCAATAATCCATAAATAATCGAAGGGAACCACTATTCTTCTTAACAGATAGAACTGGTGCTCCTTATAGTGAAACACTCAATCCTATGAAGCCCTTTTCTAGTAACTTTTGCAACTAGACCTTTAACACTTTTAACTTAGTTGGCACTATCCAATATAGAGCTATCAATATCGAAATAATGCTAGGTAAAACCTTAATAATGAACTCAGGTTCCCATTCTAGATGTAAACCTACTAACTCTTTTTGAAAAATATCAACATACTCAGACACCAATGGTATACCATTAACATCCAGCTCTCTTATCCTAGTTTCATACATATGGGCAAGATAAGTTTGATAACCCTTTCTCAACATCTGCCTAGCTATAACAACAATTACCACATTGGAGAAAAGTCTAGCCTCTCACCCACAATTGTAATTTTAGGCCTATTATCAACCTTAAGAGTGAACCTCTTTTGCTTGCAATCCACAATCACTTGATACTTGGAAAATCAATCTACGACCAATATGAAGTCAAAGTCCTCAGAAGATAACTCTATTAGATCAGCTAAAAACTAGTAATCATGTATCCTTAAAGGACATTACTTGTAAACCTTATCAACTACCACATACTAGCCTATAGGATTACTAACAATAATCTTATTAAAAGGCTCTAAAACAAAACCCCAGTCTCATGCTCGTGATGTCAGAAAAGAAGAATGTGTAGACATTAGATCAATCAAAGCCAAAATAAGTGGATCAAAGACAAGAAAAGTACTAGCAATAACATTTCGCTGATGTGGCATATTATTGGGTAGGAGCCCTATACCCAATTGTAGGCTCTAATTTGTCCCTTTGAGCTCCTTCTACTCTCTCTCCTTGATTTCCTATTAATCTTTCGTAGATGTAGGTGCAAATCTCTATTCAACACTAGCTCCCTTCAAACAAACTTTAAAGTAATGATCCGATGAACCACACCCATAAGAAAACTCCTGGCTTATTCCTTTAACACTCTCCCTTTATCACTTGTAACAAGTCAAACACTGAGCTATTTGGCCACTATTGGCTATGAACCTAGGTCTACTGGTAGCCTGTGATTGCTATTACCTAGTATTACTCTTATTACCCTGAATTGTCTTTTATGTCTTACCCTGTCTTTGAGTCTATTATGGAACCCTAAACTAATAACCCTTAAACTTCTTGCCTAACTACAGGTCTACACTAGCTGCTCTATGTCCTTAAGATCTGTTCTTCTAATAAGACTCTCTCTTCTCTTTTTATACCCTTTCTATAGAATGGCACATTAAAACTAGCAATGAGAAGTGTTTAATCTTCTTAAGAACCATTTAAGACTTTATATCTACACGCAAGACCTTCTCTAACCTCTTACACTTGTCAGCCTCAGTAGCTATGGTCTCATTAGCATATATACTGAGCATGGTAAACACTTTCTCATACTCGCCAATGGACTTCTGCTCTTGCTTGAGGTTAATAAACTACTATCTTCTATCACCTAGATAATCCTATATGATGTACATCTTATAGAATTCTAACAAGAAGAAATCCTATGTTAGCTCATCCTTAGCCTTGTATTCAGTCAGGTCTTCCCACTATTTTGATGCCTCTTCCTGTAGAAGTGATGTGGCACATATCACTTTCTTTGCTGGGGTACTCCTCATCTATTCAATGACCATTTTTATATGATCTAACCAGTACTCTACCTTCATAGGCTTTGCCATATGTTCTCCCTTGAAGTTCTTGCCTCCCATCTTCTTAACTCTTTCAAAGCAAGTCTTTTAGAGAGCAAAGGGAATGATTAGCTACTATACTAGTGGTGGAGAAATATCTATAGCCTATCTCAAAAGGTGTAACATCTCTTATAGAAATACTAATAGAGCTTGTCCTACTAATGGTGCATACCCAGTAGCACTACACAAAGTAGATGTAACTCTAGTGGCCTCTAGTGCTATGATTGTTAGAGTATGACTATCAACTTCCTCTTCATTGTGATGTGAAAAACCAATCATCTCATCTATAGGTAAGAGAATAATTTATAAGCCTTGATATCACAAATTATGTGATGTATGCTGTAGAATTGAAAGCATGCATATGTTAACTAGGAAAGCCAAAACTAGGGCTCTGATACCACTAAATGTGACAATGCTTATTTGGTCCAGTTGATGACTAGTCACCAAGCCTAACTAAAGAGTGTGTTTGACTATGGATCTACACTAGATGCTCTCTGTCCTAAAGATCTCTTCTTCTAATAGGACTCTCTCTTCTCTTTTTGTACCCTCTCTATAAAATAACACACTGAAACAAGTATTGAGAATTGTTTGATCTTCTTAAAAACCATTTAAGACTTGATATCTACATGCAAGTCCTTCTTAAACCTCTTACACTTGTTAGCCTCAGTAGTTATGGTCTCATTGGCATATCTACTAAGCATGGTAAACTGTTTCTCATACTCCCCAATGGACATCTGCTCTTGCTTGAGGTTAATAAACTACTATCTCCTATCATCCAAGTAATCCTATGTGATGTACATGTTATAAAACTCTAACAAGAAGAAATCCCATGTCAGCTCATCCTTAGCTTTGTATTCAGTTAGGTCTTCCCATTATTTTGATGCCTCTTCTTGTAGAAGTGATGTGGCACATATCACTTTCTTTGCTGGGGTGGTCATCTATTTCATGACCTTTTTTATATGGTCTAACTAGTACTCTACCTTCTGAGGATTTACCATGCCTTCTCCTTCGAAGTTCTTACCTCCCATCTTTTTAACTCTTTCAAAGCAAGTCTTTTGGAGAGCAAAGGGAATGTTTGGCTACTTTACAAGTGGTGGAGCAATAGCTATAACCTATCTCAAAAGGTGTAACATCTCTTATTAAAATACTAGTGGAGCTTGTCCTACTAATGGTGCATACCCACTAGCACTACACAAAGTAAATGCAACTCTAGCGACCTCTAGTGCTATAATCATCATAATATGATTATCAACTTTATCCTCATTGTGATGTGAGAAACCAATCATCTCATCTATAGGTAAGAGAATAACTCATAAGCCTTGATATCACAAATTATTTGACGTATGCTTTAGAATCTAAAATAAGCATATATTAACTAAGAATGCCTAAACTAAGGCTTTGATACCACTAAATGTGACAATGCTTATCCAGTCTCGTTGACAACTAGTCACCAAGCATAACTAATGATTGTGCCTAACTATGGATTTACACTAGATTCTCCTTATCCTAAAGATCTTTTCTTCTAATAAGACTCTCTCTTCTCTTTCTGTACCCTCTCTATAGAATGACACACTAAAACAAGTAGTGAGAAGTGTCTAATCTTCTTTAGAACCATTTAAGACTTGATATCTACATGCAATCCCTACTCAAACCTCTTACACTTGTCAGCCTCAGTAGCTGTATCTACTAAGCATGGTAAACTCCTTCTCATACTTCCCAATGGACTTTTGCTCTTACTTAAGGTTAATAAACTACTCTCTCCTATCATCTAGATAATCATATGTGATGTACATCTTATAGAACTCGAACAAGAAGAAATCCCATGTTTGCTCATCCTCAGTCGTGTATTCAGTTATGTCTTCCCATTATTTTGATGCCTTTTCTTACAGAAGTGATGTGGCATATATCACTTTCTTTGCTTGGGTACTCCTCATCTATTTCAGGACCTTTTTTATACGATCCAACTAGTACTATGCCTTCTCAGGCTTTACCATGCCTTCTCCTTTGAAGTTCTTACCTCCCCCTTTGAAGTTCTTGCCTCCCATCTTCTTAACCCTTTCAAGGCAAGTCTTTTGGAGAGCAAAGGGAATGTTTGGCTACTGTACTAGTGGTGGAGAAATAGCTATAGCCTATCTCAGAAGATGTAACATGTCTTATAGAATTACTGGTAGAGCTTTTCCTACTAATAGTGTATACCTAGTAGCACTGCATGAAGTAGATGCAACTCTAGTAGCCTCTAGTGCTATGATCGTTAGAGTATGACTATCAACTTCCTCCTTATTGTGATGTGAAAAACTAATCATCTCATCTACAGGTAAGAGAATAATTCATAAGACTTGATATCACAAATTATATGATGTATACTCTAAAATCTAAAGCATGCATATGTTAACTAGGAATGCGTAAACTAGGGCTCTGATACCACTAAATGTGACAACACTTATCCGATCCAGTTGATGACTAGTTGCCAAGCCTGACTAATGAATGTGCACACAAATGTAATATCCAAATATAACTATCTGTAATACTTAAACCATGTGTTTAAAATATCTTTTATAAATATTTAACTAATAAAAATATAGATTATCAAAACTTTTCATAAATGTAATCATAATTCACTTTTGAGAATCCCCGTTTGGAAAATTTGGTAGCATAAAGGCTATACCGAGGTACTATCCAAAAAATGAGTATTAACTAACATATCAAAACAACACTTCTACAATCACTTTCTATCATTCCCCAACCTCTGTGATCCACTAATCACTCCAACCTCACATATCAACACAAACATCAATCTTAACCTCAAGAGGAGATATCATACAATAAAAATAGTTTAAACAGACTTTAAAATAGATTGCAAACTGTTAAATAAAAAAAAGATTACAATTATACACAATTTAGTCCTTTTATTCCAATAACACATCATATGAGTGCTCTAACCTATACATCACATAATTGTAGATGCATAAACAAAAATTATACCAAAAGAAATAGTTTTTTTTCAATAATCTTAAAGTCCTGAGGCTTGTGCTCAAACTATCTCTTAACCTACACATCACAAAATGAATGATGTGCTAAGCAATAGCTTAGCAGTGCAATTAAAATAACTCGTGCATTTATGCCTTTTTATTAATACACAAAATGTACATATACAAATCATTCATAATGCCGCATTATATTTAACATAAAAAATAGCATGCATTTATGCAATAACATGACAAAAATCATGCTCACAACTAATCATAGGTCATAAATTATACAAAAACCATGTCTTAACCATATAATAACATATTATGTGATTACAATCAATTAAACTTATTTATTATATGCATTTTAGAGAAAAATGAATATCTTATGGATAATGCGATAATGGTATGCAATGTTCCATATTATGGACCTTACGACTACTGCACAAGCATAAGTGTATAGTTGTCTTCTTAGACCTTATCAATTGATGTACCAGCATAGGACATGTACAGTGGCCCTATTAGACCTTTATGGTAGCTGCACCTATATAGATCTAAAGATAAAAAGTATAAGCCTATGGGTCAGATATTTAGTGGACCCATAGACTAAATGCATTGAGGCATTGAAGTACCTTAGCACTTGATATAAAACTCCCCAGTTGACTAGCCAACATATCCATAATAAGTTATTTGTCATATGGGTTGTTAATAGTTTATTTTTAAGTACACCATCTTATTAAAGCTTATTATAGCTTTTAATTGCTTTTGTTTAGCCAATAAATGACTAAATCGGGAAAATATGTCATAAGCCTTATTTTAGTGATCAAGCATATTATATCATGCAATTAACCCCATTTTGAGGCCATATATCAACACACATTAATAACATTACATTTCGACTTATCAATGTCATTTATTTTCCTTATGTCATAGAATTGTCATATTCATTAATATAATAGCATAAGCTCATTCAAGATGCATTATGCTTAAATCTCATCATAAAATATATCATGGCATTACACTCTCATACATGCACATAATATGTCTCAAACATATTATGGCTATATTACAAGACCATTAGGCATATCATTTTACTTATTCTTGATCTGCATCATAAGAACATGACATAATAATCACACACATCTCTTACAATATAACCATTTCACTTATGTTTTTTCATGCTCATTATCCATTACGCATATTAAAAAATATACATCATCATACAATGTGGAACATGAAGCGCACACCTACACATATGCTGATAGGTCATTCGGCCATTCTACCATAAAGGTCTAAACATCACCTCCTTAACCAATTACCTCATATTATAATATGCTCACACTTATTATCATCCTTACATCCCTATATTTCCATTAATATACTTTAGTTAAGCATTTATGTACACATGCATACCAATAGGCCTTTTAGCCACCAAGCCTTCATGCTTCATCATTTATCAAACAATCATCATACATAATTCATCTCATGCAAATTCATTCATGTATATCTATACATAAACATATAAAATGTATATATGCCATTAACATGCATAAAATAAGATTTTAGGCATAAGCACTCACCATTTACATAACACACGTGCAATATAGACATAACACTTTAAACTTATACACATGTGTCCTCATAAATTACATACTCTAATATGCATCAATAATACCACTTAACATGATTAAAATCATTAGTATGCTAAATTACTCCATAACATATAACATACACCACTTCTATAATCTATATACATGCATTATCACCATAAGATAGCTCCCACATCTTTCACACACATTCAATTCATTTTAGTTACACCATTGGACACCCTAAAAGCCAATTAACATAATTAAATCCATTAATTCACATAGAGGAGCATTATACACATAATTACATACATTTACATATTATGTATAATTAGGGCATATATTAATTAAGAACAATTTAATTCAATTATACATATTGAGAGGATTGTAATACATCCTCGAGGACTATCTATGCCTTGCCTTTTCCTTTCTCTCGATATTTCTCGAGTTTTATTATTCACATAATAGAAAAGATCTCACAAAAATCATATAAAATCATAAAGGTAATCAAAAATTAATCTAACTTGATAAATATGCTCTTGGGCACTAAGAGAATGCTAGAAAAATACTAGAGTTCAAAAAATCTTACACGAACGAAAAAATGTTACAATTTATCGAGTCAAAAAAATGTGCAATTCTTCTAGTTTTTTTTAAATTTCTAGCTTGAATTGGAATCTAGAGGTCATGAAGGCATTTATCATTTTGTTAATCAAAAGAAATTAAGGCTAAAATGATGAATTGAAAGAAAAAATAGAGGGGAAATTATAGCACCCTCCATCCGGTTTGTAGACCAGACGTGAGTAAGGAGTGCCACCGCATATCAATGTCTAATTCTACATACCCATAAAACCTGATTAATTTAAAAAATTTTATTAAATAATTAATAAACCAATTTCTTGACTTATAAAGTTGTAAAAACATTAAACATCATTTGGCATGCTTTACAAATGAACTAATGTGATCATCCTGTCAAAAATTTGATAACATAATAGTTGTATTGGGACACTTTTCTAAATAGTAAACTTGTTAAAAACACTTCTATAAAACTATACAACAATCTCCACATCAAATGAGTCCTCTTGACCCTTAAAATTCCAACATAAAACATAAAGCCTCAGGCTCTACTCAATCAGCATTCTCATATGCAAAATCACAAATTATCACACAATCCATTCGAGAAAAATAATACTCTTATAATATTACAACTGTAGTTACAAAAACAACCAAAGTTACATATTAGGCCCAATTGCTCTAGAATCATAAGAGCACACTACCAATATAACATTTACATCATTACACTATTAAAAAATGATTAAAAATACCCACATAAGGGCTATCTTCAAAAGTCTCTTATGGTGCAAAAGCTTTGGCTCTATTTTGATGTTCTGTCACCTACGCATCACAAACAGGCAGTGCACTAAGATTTTCCTTAGTGGTGTAATCACTTTAAATAAATATAGCAATTTAACCAGACCTTTATGCAATATATGTCAAATGGGTCATTTCAAACCATATATTACACACTTTGTGATAATAACATAAAAGATGCAATATAGTGCATACCTACCTTTAAAAATATGAAAACCACATTAGGTCCATATACACAACATAATTACTTTCAACATGAATAAAAAATCAATTAAATGCATAAAGTATTCACATATTGGTCATAAACATACATATGCTCTAATTGACATGGTAATAAACATAAAATCATACATTTATCTCCATAACTGTACCTACGCATCATTTTTTGCATATTCAGGTTCCAAGACCCTATATGCATCAACCGGTTAATATTATGAGTATAAAACTCTACATTATACCATGTACATCACATAAATAGGTTTAACCTGACATTATACCAAAAACATAAATGTCAC
>CANXYI010109413.1:0-11484 GCA_948208565.1 Hura crepitans
CATATCATCTTATTATCATCATACAAGCATGATGGCATGTTTATTTAACATCAACATGCACACATATGCATAAAATCACACTTTCATACATATGTTCATGCATACATACATGCATTCACATCATGGCATATATCTATTACATCAAATTCACATACCTAGGGTGTGAAAACACCCTTTTTCACCACTTTATTGCCTTGAATCCCTTGGTTCTTTACTATTTCTCCTTGAACCTACATATCAACTCTAGAATTTAGAAAATTCATATAAAATTCTATAGAGCTCCAAATTAAAATCCATAAACATAGTTTTTCTTAGAATTACTAAGGCTACCTAAAATAAAAATAAAAACCAAGAAAATCCCACTTACACACAAAAAGAGCTCTATTCACTCTATCTTTATTTCTCCTATTTGAAGCAATATTTTGGATTCTACCACTTGGAGTATATTATAGAGGTAATAAAGGATTGATTTCATATAAAGTATGTGAGGTTTAGTGGAGATTTGAGGTTGGTGTGAAGGAAAAATGGTAGGAGGAAATAGTGTAGGTGGCATTGGCTTTTTAGGCTTGGAGGGAGGTTGAAGACACTTTTTTCACACATGTGCTCCATGCATATGTGTAAGGTTATATATATTAAGTGGTGGAATGGTTAGATCATGACACATGAGGATCTAACAGCGCAAATAATTCTAATTTCGTCTTAAACTTTGAAAAATCTTAATAATTTTTTTAGGTTCCAAAAATAATCGCTTTTATTTTAAAAATCCTCAATTATACCCATTCAAGGGCCCGTAAATTTTCAAGTCCAAACTCCTAAGGCAAGGGGTTTACTATTCACTCACTATAAAAAGAAATTTTAAAAAATTATCAAATGACCTCAGAAAATTAAAATTCCTTCTCTAATATGTAGATTGGAATTTTTGACTTTCAGGGTATGCTATTTTGATGTCTATCCGGGCACACTTCGGAGCATTCTCGGCACAAGTTCATCTAAAGCCACTATTCACTAGGTTATTCCTAAAATGAATTATTGGTTCTACTAAATTTTTAAATTAATTAATTTTTCTCATTTTATGGCTCGTCAAAGTTTTATGACTACTATATAGCCTTTCGAGCCTTACAAAGGTATCTTGGCTCTCAATGATCCCTATTTAAGCCTTAGAGGTACTATTCATAAAACCTCGATTTATGGGCATTACAACCAATCTCCCAGAGATGGGAGTTGGACAATTACTATCAATTTCTATGGAATTACGGGTAGTTGTCAAGTCAAGCAATAATAAATGAATGACCCGATTCGTGGATGTCAATACACTAATGCTTGTTATACATTCTAAATATTGTAATTTATTCTCTCTAAGTGAAAAGGTGACATGAGTGATTTAATTATAATGTTTGCTAGCATGATACGGGATTGATAAATGTTTGAATATAAAAGAAGGTATATTATTAGGGTATAACTAAGATCTGATTTCAAACCCTTTCTAGGTAAAAGATTAGTGGTCTTGGTGTAAAGCTAGGTGGCAACTCTAAACACTAGCCGCCTTGTCCCCCGTAAAATACAATAAATCTATATATATTTAAATGATAAGTGAATATATAACAATTAAGAATGTCACATGAGGCATGAAAAATATAGGTGTAGTACTTGAAATAAAGACTAATCATGTAAATAAAGAGAGAGATACAATTATATGTATAAGTTAAGAGATTTTGATTAATGAGGAAAATTAAAGAAAATTAATAAGTTAACTTGATACGATTTTAATGAAATTGAAAATTGAAAAAAAAACATATATATGTAGATAACAAAATTAATAAGAGATTAGAAATAGAAGGAAAAGGTATGAACATATCTAGAATATTAATGACAAATTTAAATAAACAAGAATGATAAAAGTAAGCATTATTAGTTAAATGTATATAATAAAATGCTTAAAAGGGGGCATAATAGAAAGTAAAAAAAACTAAAGAAAATTATATAGGACACAAGGAAAAGAATATATGTGTAAGTAAAAGAATAAGGTTTTAAATTAGAAATGAACTATAAATAAGAGAAAGAGGTCAAATGAGAAAATATAACACATGAATTAAGTAAATAAAAATCCATACATATGTATATCATCACAAAATAGTAGAAATAAATATTTAATTATTAGAAATAAAGAGGGATTTATTAAAATAAAAGATTAATATCATATAAAGAGATATAAATGGAAATAAAATGAAAGGGAAAGAGTATAAGAATTGTTATGTAATATGATATGAAATGAAATAAAAAAAAAAGAGATTATGAAGTTAAAAAGAATATTTTATAAAACTAATTAAAGACTTTATAAATAATAAATATATAAATAGGAAATTGGTAAAGCCATGAATATAAAAGTTTATAAAGGTTATAGTTATAAGAAAATATGGAATAAAATAGATATATGGTTATAAGTAGAATAAAAGGGAAAAAAATCGAGTGAACCGACATAAGATATATTACAAAATTTGTATATAAGTATGATTTTAAATTCATATATATTAATTATGATATGAAATATACATGAATTAATTTTAATATTTACAACATCATATATGCGTACACTTAAATTTTTTTAACATAAATTTACCTATGTGTCTCAAATTTTCCTTAATATGCATATATTGGTATATTTGACTGCATCTAGAATAGATGGAACCATACTAATATTGGCATTACCATTGAACTCATCACATGCTATATGAAAAAGAAGAAAAATAAATATTATTAAATATTACAGATTAATATGTATATAGTTATACCGAAGTAAACAATAAGAGATATAATCACTAGATGCCCCAATGTCCTTATGACACCCTCTACCCGATTTCCCTTTGAAACCCAATAAGAGATGCTACTTCTTATAGGTCACCCTTCCTATTAATACCCCAACTATCATTCACCTAACGCTTATGCCCTTGTCTATCACGGTGCTATATTATCATTATTTCTACATTATGATTTTACATTACTATTATAATATCTGTAGTTAACTAACAAAACCATTTCGTAGTATAGAAATATAATTCAAAAAAATTTAGGCAGTATAACAGCTACTCGAGTGAAAAACCAAAATTTTTAAAATTGTTAAAACACTTCTATAATCATTAACAACATTTTTACCAACTCTTGGACCCATCTAGTCCTCCAATCAAATAGTTAATCTTATCACACAACCATATCACCCAAAGTCTTAGACACAAATCATGCAGACATGCATATAGATATTTATGGAGCAATACACAACATATATACAGTCATCTATTAAGTAGTACCAGTTTACAATTTACAAGTTCTAAGATACAAAACTAACTTTGTCTATATCTTGGACCCAACCCCCTGTATACATGAGTGCCCTCACTTCTACCTATGTAAAAAGAGACAAAAAAATATACCCTAAAAAGGCTGCTCAACTACATTGTGAACTTTGAGGATAGATCGTGCTACTATTTATAACCTACTCATCGGAATGCCAACACACTGAGTATAAACTCAATGGTAAAAATGATGTAATATATGCATGTTAACATGACATTATGCAAGGGTATGCTTTATACATTAAGTGTAACCATATAAGTTCAAATAATTACTATTATGCCCTTTTATTAGTCTATTTCACTAATTACATTTATGTGTTATAGTTTGTTTAATTCCTTCATCACACAGTTTATCAATTTAATCACGTCAAGCAAGTCATAGAGATTCATTCATATGATATTAAGAGTGTACTTCCTTTTTACTTATTCAAGCCTATATAGAGAGATGACGCTTACAGATATTGGATGGCAAGGTCCAGACTGTGTAGTGGCCCATATTTTGGACCTTAATAGCTGCACCTATGCTAATCCATCTGATAGCAAATATCAGTTCATAAGAACCTCCCAAATCGGAGTGATAGGGATTAGTCTTGGTGGACCTCCCAACAGTGATAGGGATAGCAGGGATTAGCTCTATAGGACCTCCCAAATCCTAATCATCAAATCAAGTAGATAGCAGGGATCAGCCTTATGGGAACTCCCAAATTGACAAATAGAATGGGTAAGTAGAGATTAGCCCATATGGACTTTCTAATATCTAGGTGTGCAGGGTTCACTAATAGAACTTTGACAGTTGCACCCGTCATCTCAATCATATAGGCAATAGGCTAGAAGGACCAAAATCCCTAGCAGCTATTAATTCCCTAATTGACCGATCAACCCATCCAGTAGGTTTCTAACTGAAATGGGCTAAGTTTTTATCATTGATTTATTGACACAGTTATAGGTCATTTATCAATACTCACAATATCATCACAATTCCCATAGTTATGCGCACACTTACATTTAAACACATTCCCCAGTTATGGGTCACTTTATGAGCATATCACTATTCATTTGGTCATTTCTAAAATCTCAATTCTCATGTCATCCCCACTAAACTATTCATTCCAATTGCATTAATATTACATATTATCATCACTAAAATTTTGATACCTTAATGTCATTATTATTATCATTATGTAACACCACATTTACTTGCATACTTTTATCTAATCCATTTATGTATATTTACCTATACCATGCCACATTCTCATTCCCACTAATAGTCATATTTACATAGATGCACACTTGTCACACCTTACCACATTCTAGCTTATACCATGCATTTTTTTTGCCATCCATTATCTCAATTACCACATTCATATTATAACCAAATTTTATGTCCAATTCTTAGCCTAATTGCACTTCCACCATTTACCGGATACATATGCTCATCATATTGCTACCATGCATACCATTCAGCCACACCATGCACTCACACATACACATGCTTCTTTTCCATACCAACCGCACACATAAGCTTCATATTAGCATGCCAGCAAAATGACATATCCATTTCACATAAATGTGCACACATATGTACACACTCACACTTCCATACACATGTACACATACCTTTTCATGCACACATATAAATTACATCAATTTCACATACCTATGGTGTGAAAACACCCTTTTTCACCACTTTAGACCCTTGGTTGGCCTTACTCACCCACTTCTCCCTCTTTTCCTCTAACATACACAATTTAGGGTTTAGAAAATTCCTAAAAATGCTACACAACTCCAAATTGAAATCTAATCACATGGTTATTCTTAGAACACTTAAAACTACCTAAAACAAAAATAAAAAATTGAATAACTTCACTTACACACAAAAATAGAACTATTCACCCCTTGCTCATATCTTTCTTTCGAGCCACTATTTCTCAATTATGTAACTTAAAGTGGGTTCAAGAGATTGTGGAGGTAAAGAAAAATATAAATTTTATGGGGTTTGGGTGTGTGAAGAGAGAGAAATGAAGAAAAAATGGAAGGGGAGAGTTTATGGGAATTTTGTCGACCAAAGGGTGGAGGAGGAGGAAGAAAATGCTTTTGGCACATGTGACACATCCACCTGTGCAAAGACCTTTTATATTAGTGAGCTAAACTGCTTGGATCTTGCCACATGTCGATCTGACTGTCCATTTTAACTCGATTTTCTTTTAAAATTTAGAAATTCAAAATAATTTCTTAAGACCTCTAAAAATTATGATTCTAGTGCCAAAAATTCTTGATAATGCCCATTAAAGGCCCCACAAAATCTTGGGTCAAAACTCCCTTAGGAGCTAGGGTTAATATTCACTCGTATAATTAAGAAATTCTAAATGAATACCAAATTACCTTAAAAAATTAAAATTCCTTCACTAGTAGACTTGTTGGAATTTTTTAGCTTTAAGATATGATATTTTTAGGTCTATCTGACACATCTCAAAGCTGTACTAGCATAAAATCAACTAAAGTCACTATTCACTAGTTCTTGGTCTAAAATGATTTATTGGCTCTACTAAAAGTTTTAATTATTTCATTTTCATCATTTTCTAGGTTAAAAAATTTTTATGACTAGTACTGCCCTTTCTAGCTATCATAGAGTGCCTCGGCTTCTTGGGAGACACTGTTCATGCCTTGGAGGTACTATTCATGAAACCGAGTTTTATAGGCATTACAATTCTTCCCCTTTTTAAGGAATTTCATCCTTGAAATTACCTTATAAGAATAGCTATGGATATTGTGCTTTCATTTGTTCCTCACTTTCCCATGTGGCTTTTTCTATCTTATGATGCTTTCATAATACCTTTGTGATGCCCTCTACCCATCCCGTACATCGGGCCCGAATAGGGAGCGTCAGCATAACCTATCGATATCCAATTTCACTAACCATAAAAATCCAAACAAATTAAAACTTTTATTAATTAAATAATTTCTTTAATTACGGAGTTGTAAAAACACTAAAAACCATTTGGCACACTTTACAAGGCAATTAATGGGTCATCGTGTTAAAAATTCAATAGCATAATGGTTATACAGGGACACTTTCCCAAATAGTAAACCTATTAAAAACACTTCTATAAAGACATACAACACATCTCAACTCTAAATAGGTCCTTCTGACCCTCTAAACTCATTAGAAAAACAAAGAACAAAGAGCCTCAAGCTCAACATCAAATAGCATTTGCACATGCAATATCATGAGTTATCACACAATCCAAGTGAGAAAAATAAAGCTTTCACAAAAATATTGTTTTAGTTACAAAACTAACCCATAGTTTACAGATTAAGCCCAATCCTCTAGAATCACAAGAGCAACACTAATAATATTTACATCAATATCATTTTACAAAAAGAAACCAAAAGTGCCCAAGAAGGGTAGCCTTTGCATTCTTCTATAGGGAAAAAGCTTTGACTCTAATCTACTGCTTTGTTACCTACACATTGAAAATAGGCAATGCGCTAAGCTTTTCCTTAGTGGTGTAATCACTTTAACTTTGAAAATGCTAGTTTAAGCATATATTTATGCAATACATGTCAAGTGAATCATTTACATTTACTATCATCCATATGCATGCATTATGAATATCGCATAATTAAGTAATTGTAGCACATACTTGCCTTTAAAAGAATGAAAGCCATATTATGTCCATCACAATATAATTATTCTCAACATAAATAAAAATCAACCATACATATAAAATATTCACATATTCGTAAAAATTATACCCATACTCCATTATAAATTATAGCGAGAATAACAAATTACATTTCGACCCATAGCCATACATAAGCATTAATATCACATGTTTGGTTATAACCCTATATACATCAATACATCAATTTATGTGTATTAAACTCTACATCATACCACCTATATCATATTAATAGGTTTAACCCAATGTTATGTCAAAAATTACCAATGTCACACATAATGCATCATTCAAGCCGTAAATAACATTATTTTAATTTTTACTTATGCTTGTAGCACAATTATCCTTATTTTATGTTTAACTCATGCCCATTCTAAAGAGATAACTATCTAAGGCTGGATAGTGGATATAATAGGCTCGAAGGCCTCGCACTCAAAGGTGATGAACATTACACCCCAAGGCGCTAGTATATATAGATACAAAAACACATTGGACCGTAGGCCTCGCACCCGAAGGTGATAAACATTAGATCGAAAGCCGCGTGCCCATTAACACTTAAACATTGACCCGTAGCTCTCATACACGAAGGTAAACATTGTAGCTACTAAATCCTAGCTGATTGATTAACCTATCTAAACTAGGTTGTCTAACTGTATAGGCATCATTAAATTTGTCAATTATCTCATTTTAACCATTTTAAATGTATAACATTGTTTATGTCTTAACTTGCATAAACAATTCACATTAGCCATTTCGCACATCAGCGAGGCCTAACTCTCATGCTAAGTAGCTTGTGTCACATAATACATAGCATAGCCAAATTAGGATTACATAAGTTCAAAAACACTAAAAGGTCACATTGCCTAGGTGAAAAAGCTAAAAATATCATGTAGCATCATAAATCATGTATTATACCATTACATTCATCATTAACATGCAATATAATATCTAATGCATCATAGTTATACATAATGATCACATTTTGCATTCCTTGCCTTTTTACGTATAATATCGGTATTTCATGATTTATCTACCTTCAGTGTCCATTAGAAGGTAAACATATATAACTAAAACAAAATGGCAATCGGCTACTTCCTATAGCCTATACTCATGAAAATAAACATATCATGCTTTTCACATTCACATATTAGTCATCTTCATGTTTCATTACTCATATATGCATTTATACCTATAAATGTGCCAAATTCACACCATTCACTCATATAATGCATTCGGCCATCACTAACAACACATACACATTTTAGTCATCAAATGTGCATGCTCAAAATGGCATTTAAACCCTAAAACATGCTATTCAAGTCATTCACATACATAAGTCATAAATTGCCCACACAACTCACATACATAGAGTTTCATCCTCTAATGTGTAAGGCCACCATATCACATGCATAATTCATTTTAATCATCATACAACATATATGGATGCTCAAGTCATATCCTTTAATGCAAAGCCATCATTTATGGTCATACATGCATTAACATGCCTTAATGGCTCATTTTAGCCATAATTCTACATATAGGTGCTTACAATCATCTATTGACCATTCGACCACCTATTTTCACCATTACTATCTCATTCATGCCACATATAAACATCCATTAATGTCATTTATGCCTAAAATGAATTTTTTACTCATTATTATATTAACTGCCAATTTATGCCATAAATATCCATAATAGATTTTCATGCATTTCATTCAAATTAATGTGATCACACATATCAAGATAGGTCATCTAGGACACCTAACACTCTCCTAAGCCTTTCCCTTACCTTAGGAAGCTCAATTCGAGTTTTTGCCAATGAATTCAAATAGGTGCAATTTTTAGAAAAATCATATAAAATTATAGAAAGCTCTAAAAATTAAAATAAGCCTATATATACTCTTTTAAGCACCCAAGGAACCTTGAAAAAATATTAAAAATGAAAGAAAATACCCGATTATTGGATATGCACTATTCATATTAGGAGAGAAATTGCAATTCCTCGCGAGTTACTCTACCAAAATCATGTTTCTTAGTGTCCACGGGTTCCTTTTAAGATGCTCTACCCTTTAAAACAAGATTTTGATGGTGGGTATAGGTGTAGGAAGAAAGAAAAAGAGGAGAGGGAGAGAAGAATCGGTGTCACCTTTGGGAGGGAAAGAGAGAGGGAAATGGGGTAAAAATGGAGGGAATTAGGTATTTATAATTTTTAAAAATTATTTTCTCCAAAATGTAAAATTTTTATCCCCTCTTGGAAAATCAAAATTCCCTCATTTCTATTCCCTAAATTAGATAAATTCCTCCTCTAAATTCTCTTAAAACCTCGAGCACAAAAAAAAAAAAGAAACCACCCAAAAAATTACTATTTTTTCTTTCCTAAAATTAAGTAAAAATACTTCTCGATATCAAAAAATTTAGATTCCAAAGCCAATAGAATTTTTAGAATATTTAAGTATCAGGTTGTAATATTTTCAAATTATTTTGAGCAACTTTTGAATTATTTTACAGTTCAGCTTTGCCTATGGTACTATTCACATGACACTGCCGTAAAATATTCTTTAGCATTTTTAACCATCTAAATGAATTTGGATTGGCTTCAAAACTTGCCCAAAATTCTCTCATAATTAATTCTCTCTATTGGTACACTTAGTGAGACTTGAGTTTTTAGAAAGAACTATTCATTTCAGGAAGTACTATTCATAAGAGTCGGGATTTTTGGATCATTACATTTTTTCCCCTCTTAAAAGAGATGTCATCCTGGACATACCTGACCCAAAGAGATGTGGATACTATTCTCTCATCTGAGCTTCACTCTCCCATGTAGCTTCTTTCGTACCATGATGTTGCCACAATACCTTCTCCAATGGCACTGTCTTGTTCTACAACTTTTAACCTTTTTAGCAAGGATACTAACAAGTTTTTCCTCATATGACAAGTCTGCCTATAGCTCCACTTCCTTAGCTATCAACACATGTAAGGGGTTTGATCTGTATTTTCTCAGTATCAAGACTTGAAACACATCATGAATCTACTCTAACTCTAGAGGTAAAGCCAATTTGTAGGCCAATGGACCCACACATTCTGTGATCTCGTATGGTCTAATAAACCTCGGACTCAACTTTCTTTTCTTATCGAACCTCAAAACCTTTTTCCATAGAGATATCTTAAGAAAGACCTTGTCTCTAACTTTATACTTGATATCTCTTCTCTTTAAATCCGCATAGGATTTTTGTCTATCTAAAGTAGCCTTTAGCCTTTCTCTAATGATCTTCATCTTCTCTTCAGTATCCTTGACCAAATTCAGTCATATAAACTTGTTTTCACTCAGCTCTCTCTAACATAAAGGAGTCCTATATTGTCTCCTATACAATGCCTCATAAGGAGCCATACTAAGGCTTGTCTGGTAACTATTATTGTAAGCGAACTCTACCAAAGAGATATACTTATCCTAGCTACCCTTGAGCTTTATGGTACATGCTTGGAGCATATCCTCAAACACCTAAATAAGCCTCTCTAACTGTCTATCCATCTGAGGATGAAAAGCCGTACTAAAATTAAGCTTAGTTCCCAAAGCATTGTGGACCTTCTTCTAAAATCTTGATGTAAAATGGGGATTTCTGTCTAAAATGATAGAAGATGGCACTCTATGAAGCCTAACTATCTCACCAATGTATAGTTTAGCTAACTTCTCCAAAGAATAATCCTTTCTTACTAGAATGAAATGGGCTGACTTGGTCAATCATTGACCACCACCCAAATAGAATCATGCTTGTTCCTAGTCATCGGTATTCCAATCACAAAATCTATAGTGACTCGATCCCATTTCCATTCTAAAATTGCTATGGGATATAGCAAACTAGAAGGAACTTGATGCTCAGCTTTCACTTGTTGACAAGTGAGACATCTAGTCACATAATTAGCTATGTCTCTTTTCATGTCTAGCCACCAATATACTATCTTCAAATCCTGGTACACTTTAGTATTGCCAAGATGCATAGCATATAGTGCATTGTGCGCTTCTTGTAGAATTTACTGTCTTACATCTTCTTTATCTGACATATAAAGGCATGCATGATAATACAAATAACCATCTTCCTTAATCACAAACTTGGTAAACTTCCCCTTTTACATTATACTCATAATACTCTAAAGCCTATGATCATCCTTCTGTGAATCCTTCACTAACTGCATCAAACTTGGCTTGACTTGCAACTCAGCTAACAAACCACTCTCATCTTATAGTTTCAAACTGATATGCATCACCTTCAAAGTTGACATAAACTTTCTGCTTAAGGTATCTGTAACCATATTAGTTTTCTTAGGATGGTAATTAATAAGGCAATCATAATCCTTGATCAATTCCATCCATCTTCTTTGCCTCAAGTTTAACTCTTTCTATGTTGGTAAATACTTTAGACTTTTGTGATAAGTAAAGATAGCACTTTCCCCCATAAAGA
>CANXYI010109422.1:0-10173 GCA_948208565.1 Hura crepitans
GAATGCAATAAAGCAAAATCCAGTCAGAAAAAGCATGCCAATAAAATGCAATAACCCATGAAAGTGGCATGCACTAATGGCTCAAAAAATTGATTCGAAGCTGCTCATCTATTATCTAAACCATGGAATCCAAAGAATAGCGTTGTTTACCTGTAGACATGAAGCTGCCAGCAAGGACAATACACATACACATCGACGTGACTACCTCTATATTAACTACGTGTGTGCTTGAGCAGCAAGTATGCCCGGCTAACAAAAAACCTCTCTTCAGAGACAGTGAATCAGCTGACACATGAAAAATAGAAGAACAGCTTGTATCAGTTATTGTGCCAGGAATTTTCTACCAGAAATCCAAATTTAGAATTTGAAGCATGAGTCGCAGTACAAACCTTAACCGCGAGTACCTCGCTGTCTAGAAACGCAGCATCAATACAGCATCTAGGCAAGCCAATAAATCAAGCAAAATGCTGAAACCTTCTTCTCCCGAAGACATCATTGCTGCCAAAACCCCAGCGCTTTCAACAATGGTAAGAGTCAGAGTCCACTGGCCCGCTCAATTATTGCTGCAAGGACAAAAATAAGAAAACACTTATCTAAGGCTTGAAAATCGCAAAAAATTAACACCAATTGTAAAGGAGAAGAATTATTAAAAAATAATCCAATGAATCAGCCCCCAATTTTAGCACAGGACGCACACCATTTCTGTCAAGACATTCATCAACTTTTATACACACAAGTTAGATCCAAACAATTCAAGTACTTTATTCAGGGAAAAACAAATTTCAGTTTCTCAAAAATCTCAAATGAGTGCGGGAGAAGAAGCATGACCATGATATGTCCCCTAAAATTAGTATTGACTCTGGAATTTCAAACATGAAATAGTGGAGGACCCAGCTTATGACTCTACCAGGCAGAAGAAAACAATGAATTCTAAAAAGTACTACCCAATGCCGGTGCAGACAACTGTAAAGAAATCATAGTGCATGCAGAAGGTATAGTCCACATCACGTCAAGATAAGAAACAGTCGATGGCAACAAAAGCTGCATGTGCAAACATAACACACTTTCTTCACCCAATAAAGAAGAAAAAACCTGAAATATTTGAGGCCCTTAGCATCAATTGACCAGCAACAGAAGAAACCTTCAATGGTAGATATCCATAAGGAAAACATGCACGCTGCATAGCACAGGCCAGACAAGAACTGGGACCAAAAGACATCATATCACAGCGCTGATAAAACAGGCAAGAAAACAACGGAAGCAAGAAGCACATCATAGATATATGATCAGCAGACAAGGTAATCAGAATATACCTTCGAATCTTTGCTTACCAGCACAGCTCCTCCCGTGGTAGAGTATCATGCAAAAGCACTAAAAAGCACACAAACAGCTTCTAAGTACAAATGTGCATAATTTATAGAAGCCGAATGCCATAACATTCGCATGCATTGAATGTTCGAATATATGACTGAATAACAAATTAAATATGGTATAAAAAATTAAATAATTTAAAGAAATTTAATGGCATAATTTGTAACAAATATATAACTGAATATTTCAATTCAAGATATCAATTATCGATAAGGGGACTTCTTAAATAATTTTATATCAATACATGCACATGAATTGAATGTATTCATGCACGTACTTGCACATAGTTAGGTCTTTATGCATATATGTGTATATAAATGCATGTGCATGCGTGAATTTCATATTCGACGCCAAGGAGAGAGCACTCACTTATGACTATACCTAGAAGAGCAAAAACAATGTGTTCTAAAAAATAGAGCAAACTCCATAGTGGAATTTCAAACATCAAAAGCCAGAAACAGGAAACAGTTGCCATTAATTTGGCATAATTCACACTTTATCACGGGCAATTCACCATTGTTGACTTAATAACTATGTGAAAAGAACGTGATCCACCTAACCTAGGCAAAAACGGCAGGCACAACACATCAAATCAGAGCATAAGCACTTAACAGAATAGGATGTAATCCACATCAGTCGACAATTCACCAAGACATAACATCTATTTGTTTAAGGGAGGCAGGTGGAAAGGAAAATTAAAGAAAAATTCCTTTTTCTTCCCTCTTGCTTGCTTACCAAATTGCAATTGCATTCATATGCCATTATCGTTTCCCATCAATTTGGTAGGAAAGCGAGGGAATTCGGAATTCTTTTCTTTTAACTTGCACCATTAAGTAAACAATGCACTCATTGAAGAGCAAAAATACCACATCAAGCTTTTCTTGTCATCATTTGACAGAAACCCATTCGCAGATAGCAGCAACTCAAACCACTGCAGCTGCTTGAAACCATTATTCAGGGAAAATAGTGAATGAAAAGAAAAATCTATATTGCCAAAGGAGTAACAGTGAACAAGGTCACGGCAAGAGAAAACCAAAACATTAGCTGAATGCATTAGACAAACCTCTGCAGAGCTTATTTGGCAAGGAAAAGCATACTTACTGGCTGCAAATTGACGCAGTTCAAAAGCAGTGACCCAAGTACCAAACAAACAAGTAAGCAATGCCATGAAGGAAAACTCATCGGAAAAATTCTAAGAAGCATTAGCAGAAACATAAGTTACGCATGAAACATGAAATGTGCAGCTCAAGCAAACAGTTTATATGGAAAGCTAATAATACAATTACATGGTTTCTCTAGTTAAACAGGCAAAAAAAAGTAGCATAAAGAAAACCTAGAGCAGATAGAATTCATAAATACAATTCAAATGCAAAAACAGATTTCAGTTTCTCAAAAATCTCAAATGAGTGCACGAGAAGAAGCATCATCATGACATGTCCCATAAAATTAGTATGATGCGGGAATTTCAAACTTGAAATAATGGAGTATTCAGCTAATGACTCTACCTGGCAGAAGAAAACAATGTCTTCTAAAGGGTACCAGCCAATGCCATTACAACAACGGTAATGAAGTCATAGTGCATGTAGAAGGCCTAATCCACATCACGTCAAGAGTCAATGGCAACGAAAGCTGCATGTGCAAACATAACACAATTTCATCACCTAATAAAGATGAAAAGAACCCGAAGCATTCAGGCCCCTTCGGATCAACTGAGCAGCAACAGAAGAAACTTTCACTTGAAGATGTCAATAAGGCAAACTTGCATGCTGCATAACAAAGGCCAGACAAGAAGAGTGAGCAAAATACACCATATCACACCATAAAATATATGAAAGATGATACGACAGGCAAGAAAACAACAGAAGCAATAATTACACGCTAAAGAGAGATAACATGAACAAATTCCACTTGTTTACAGCTCAAAGGAAGTCCTCGACAGTCGGTACATTTTGCTGAGCAATGCATATATCAAGGATGGTTAAGCACTATTCGGAAAAGCAACAAAATTCTAGCCTTTTAAAACTATAACAAAATGTATATTTCAAAGCAAAATAGAAAATCAAAAAACTACATGGGCAGGAGTATATCTATAACAGTGAAAGCAAAAACACTTGATTGATCAATTAAAAATGCTACTCATAGTTCCACAACGCCACAAGATTGATTTGGCAAAAATTTTCATTGAGTACCTACCTTTTGGCCTCTGCAATGCACTCCAATGACAGCCCATGGATGACATAAATGTACTTATCAAAATGCCAGTATTGTCCATATCTGGCATTCCAACAATGTCAATTTTTTGGCCACTTCCTTTAATGCATTTGTATTCTCCAAGTACTTTTTTAGTTGTAAATAAACCTAAATATTCCATGATCAGCCAAAAACATATCTAAGCAAGCAAATAAATGAAGCCAAATGCTGAAACCTTCTTCTCCCAAAGACATCATTGCTGCCCAAACCCCAGCTATAAACTTCCAGAACTACTTTCAGCAAGTTAACCAGCTATTAAACTGGAACTACTTCCAGCAATGGTAAGAGTCACAGAGTCCACCAGCCCACGCAATGATTGCAGCAAAAAAAGGGAAAAATACTTATCCATAGGCTTAAAAATCGTAAAAATAAAAATTAACACCGATTGTAAAAGAGAAGAATCATTAAAAAATAATCCAATAAATCAGCCCCTGGATAAGTTTAGGGGCAGATTAAACTTCCAGAACTACTTTCCGCGGTGGTAAGAATCACAGAGTCCACCAGCCCACACAATGATTGCAGCAATGACAAAAAAGGGAAAATACTTATCCAGAGGCTTGAAAATCATAAAAATAAAAATTAACACCAATTGTAAAATAGAAGCATCATTAAAAAATAATCCAATAAATCAGCCCCCATTTTCAGCATAGGATGCACACCATTTCTGTTCATCAACTTCTATACACAAAAAATAGATCCAAAAAAGGGAAAATACTTATCCAGAGGCTTGAAAATCATAAAAATAAAAATTAACACCAATTGTAAAAGAGAAGAATCATTAAAAAATAATCCAATAAATCAGCCCCCATTTTCGGCATAGGGTGCACGCCATTTCTGTTCATCAACTTCTACACGCAAAAAATAGATCCAAACCATTCAAGTACTTTATTCAGTGAAAAATGGTGAATCAAAAAAAAAAATCTATATTGCCAGTTGAATAAAAGTGAACAAGGTCATGGAAAGAGAAAACCAAAAGATTAGCTCACTGCATTAACCAAACTCTACAGAGCTTATTTGGCGAAGAATAGCAAACTTACTGGCTACAAATTGATGCTGTTCGAATGCAGTGACCCAAGGACCATACTACCAAGTAAGCCGCGCCATGAAGAAAAATTCTAAGAAGCACTAGCAGAAACATAAGCGACACATAAAACAAGAAATCTACAGGTCAAGCAAATAGCTTATATGGCAAGCCTAACAATACAATTCCGTGGTTTCGCTAGTTAAACAGGCCAAAAATAAAAGAAGCATAAAGCATAAGCCAGAGCAGGTAGAATTCATAAATACAATTCAAATGAAAAATAGATTTCAGTTTCTCAAATATCTCAAATGAGTGCACGAGAAGAAGCATCATCATGAAATGTACCATATAATTAGAATGACGCGGAAATTTCATACTTGAAATAGTTAAGTACTCAGCTTATGACTCTACCTGGCAGAAGAAAACGACGTCTTCTAAAAAGTTACCAGCCATTGACATTCAAGACAACAGTAAAGAAATCATAATGCAATCAGAAGGCCAAGTCCATATCATGTCAAGATAAGAAACAGTCAAGGGCAACGCAAGCTGCACGTGCAAACATAACACATTTTCTTCACCCAATAAAGATGAAAAAACCAAAACATTGCAGCCCCTTTGGATCAATTGAGCAGCAACGGAAGAAACCTTCACTCGAAGATATCCTTAAGGCAAACTTGCATGCAGTGTAACAAAGGCCAGAAAAGAACTGTGAGCAAAATACATCATATCACGGCATAACATATACGAGAGCTGATAAAATAGGCAAGAAAACTACAGGAGCAAGAAGTACATGCTAAAGAGATTTAATATAAACAAATTCCACTTGTATATATCTCGAAGGAAGTCCTCGACGGCCTATACATATTGCATAGTAATACAGATATCAAGGCCGGTTAAGCAACATTAGGAAAAGCAACAATATTCTAGTCTATTAGAACTGCAATCAAAATTTGTATTTGAAAACAACATAGAAAACCAAAACAATACATGGCAAGGAGCTGATCTATAAAAGTGAAAGTAAAAACCCTTGATTGATCAATTAAAAATGCAACCCATAGTTTCACATGGCCACAAGAATGAGTTGGCAAGAATTTTCAATGAGTACCTACCTGTCGGCCTCTGCAATGCACTCAAATGCCAGCCCTTTGACGACATAAATATCCTTGACTTCAAATAGGAACAGATCACTTTGTCCAAATGCCAGTATTGTTGTCAATTTTTGGCTACTTCCTTTAGTGCAGATGTGTTCTCCAAGTAAACATATCTAGGCAAGTAAATAAATGACACCCAATGCTGAAACCTTCTTCTCCCAAAGACATCCTTGCTGACCAAACCCCGGCTATTATACTCCCAAAGTCCACCAGCCCACTCAATGATTGCAGCAAGGAAGGAAAAAAAAAATAAGAAAGCACTGACCCAAGGACTATACAAGCAAGTAAGCAATGCAATAAAGGGCACCCCGTCAGAAAAATTCTAAGAAGCATAGCAGAAACATAAGCTACACATAAAACAAGAAAACTGAAGCTCAAGCAAATAGATTTTATGGAAAGCCTAATAATACAGTTTCGTGCTTTCTCAAGTTAAGCAGGCAAGCAACACAAAAAAAGAGCAGCATAGATATAACTCAGAGCAGATAGAATTCATAAATACGATTGAAATGAAAAACGGATTTCAGTCTCTCAAACCAATATAAGCACATTTAAATTTTTATGACTTCAAGCTTTGGTTTTTTTTGTCACAATACTCAAAAAGGTGAGCAATGGAGCACAAGGAATTGTAGAAGGAATAAAGTGTCATGAAGTTATATTCCACAAGTTCACAAAATTATAAGCAGATGACAGATAATTCCTACAGTTTTCAGATTTGCATTGTTTTAAAATGGCCCGATAACGAAGCATCACAAGCATAACAATGTATAGTTGAAAGATGATAATCAAGATAAGCATGTGGAACAAGCATGATTACGACTTTTGAATAAAATTGAACCCATGTCACTACTTCAAATCCGATGACCATGAATATCAAATAAGAAAAATGCAAATGGTGGAGCAAATATTATAAAAAAAATCAAGTAATTGAGAATGTTATAAGGGAAATGTCAGAAAATTCATACCTGCAAATCCTTGTCCCCGAATAAGACAAGAGCACTGTGATTAAGATCCAAACAAAAATGACATCTTTGCCTTGATTTTGTTTTTTTCTCGAAAAAATGGAGCAAGTCTTTTCTTCAGCGCAATTACCGATGTTGATACTCATGATCACGATCCAAATGGAACCCGAATTCGCTATATTCTTAAGGCATTAGATAGGTAAAAAACTGTATAACAGCCCACATAAATGGTAGTAAACTGCACAAATTGAAAATTTAACAAAACAATAAAGCAACCTAAAATCCCATCTTCTTATATAATTACAATCAGAGCTCCTCACGTTTTCTGCACTGAATAAATGGAAAGCATGCACAGTAAATACAAATTGATCAGCTGTCTTCGGAAAACAAAATGGTACTTCTGCTACTGACTACAAAATTCAAAATACGAGCATGCAGTCATAAGAATGCTCAAGCACAATCATGGTATAGGACGTGTTGACTTTAAATAATAACTAGATCCAGAAAATTGTGAAGGACTGCACATCGAAGGTCTTTTCTTCTTTTTTTTTTTGTGCATTTTTTTCTAGAGTGGGGACTCAAGATGATTCTAGTATATCTTCAAGCATCAATTAAATTTAAATTCGAGAATAACGTAAGAATTATATCGGAACATATAATTTCAGCATCATGACCAAACAATTAAATCAGAACTATTACATCAATGGCTGCAAGTTTCGCGATTCACAGTTCAGAAATATAACAATTATGTTAGCAATAAAAATAAACAGCCTCTAAGAGTATCATACCATAAGAAGAATAGACCAAGTATCTAAAATGCCTCCCAGCTCCATATCTCTTCAACCCTGTTATTAGCCATAAAACTTTAATGACTTCACATATGTGCATGACAAAGTAAAAGTTCCAGAGGGCCTGAACATTGAGAGAAAAGAAATTACATTTTTCATAATCTACACCGAAATATAGTACTGGTCAATTTTGAGAACCAGCTCAACAACAATATAGAGCTGAAAGAAAAACAAAGTAGATAGCATAACTGACCTCAAGGATTTTAAGAGTTGGAAAAATGCAAAAGCGGTTCTTACAGTAGACAAAGCTGGCACTGCTCAAGAAATTCCCTAGGAAGGCCTATTTGCACTAGAAGCAGAAAGTGAGAATGTGTCACCTGCAATGTAAGAATGCTAAGTTCAAGATTCCAGCACATGTAAAATGATCAAGCAAAATCCAGCACCGATGATTCTAGGAAATTGATTGCAAAGAACTGCAGGTCTACAACATGAATTGCAAGAATGATTCATTTTACCTCCAGATGAGAACCTTCCTCTCAATGCAGAATATAAGCCAAAAGCCATGCAACATGTCCACACGAAACCAAACATCAAGCCATGCATTACCAGGCTGCAGGTAATAATAGTGAATGAACAAGAATATGCATTACCAGAATTGGAATTCGAAATTCAAAGTATGCATGTCCCTTGCTCCCAGCAGCTGCATAAAAAGCAACCCAAAATTAAATTCAAAGTATGCATTACCAGAATCGGTCCTATATTGAGCATCGGAACACCGGCAATAAATGAAGCTCCTCAAAGGGAGCTCGTACCTTCCAACTCGTCAAAGGGAGTTGCATACCTTAGGACTCGTTAGAGAGAGAATCCGATCTCTTAGAAATCTTTTAAACTTTCTGCTCATTTTATTTATTAAGATTCAGACTCTTGCTGGCAAAGAAAAGCATACTTGCTGGCTACAAATTGATGCTGTTGGAAAGCATTGACAAAAGCACCATACAAACAAGGAAGCAATGCAATGAAGTTAAAAACATTATAAAAATTCTAAGAAGCATTCGCAGAAACAAAAGCTACACGGTTGTGGTCCTCTATTGAGGATCGGAACACCGGCAATAAATCCAGCTCGTCAAAGGGAGCTCTACCTTCCAACTTGCGTACCTTAGGACTCGTTAGAGAGAGAACCCGATCTCTTAGAAATCTTTTAAACTTTCTGCTCAATTCATTTATTACGATTCAGACTCTTGCTGGCAAAGAAAAGCATACTTGCTGGCTACGCATCGACCCAAGCACCATACAAACAACGAAGCAATGCAATGAAGTTAAAAACATTATAAAAATTCTAAGAAGCATTAGCAGAAACAAAAGCTACACGGTTGTGGTCCTTTATTGAGGATCGGAACACCGGCAATAAATCAAGCTCGTCAAAGGGAGCTCTACCTTCCAACTCGTCAAAGGGAGTTGCGTACCTTAGGACTCGTTAGAGAGAGAACCCGATCTCTTAGAAATCTTTTAAACTTTCTGCTCATTTTATTCATTAAGGTTCAGCGCCTTTAAATAGAATTACAAGCCTAATAAAATAAGGAACTACTTTCTAACTACGAAATTATTAATTTCTCTCTAATTAGGTAATATTAAAACAAGGAATTAAATCACTAATTTAGAAATCCTAAAATCACTAAAAATCTGCCTAAAATCTCTAAGTATTAACTGTAACATACACATAAAACAAGAAACCTGCAGCCCAAGCACATAGTTTATATGGAAAGCCTACGATATAATTTCCTGGTTTATCTAGTTAAACAGGCTTGAAAAGAAAAACAAGCATAAAATTTAGAGCATGAAAGAGTGTAAGAAGTTCACCCTACAAACCTTAACCTAGAGCATGAAACGGTGTAAGATTCTGTTACTCTTCATGCCACCTGTAGCAGCATTTTGTCCCCTGCAGTAGAACGTCTGTTTCAATAGGAAACTATTATAACAGAAACTGGATATTCTAACATGGATTTAAGTCTACTCTACATACAAATACAGTAAATTTAAAAGTTGATGTTGATAAAAAAGAAAGCAAGTCATATAATAAAAAGAGGACAGTAGAAACTTCAGAAAGTTTACTTCTAATGACAACGGGCATTGCTCTTGAAATTCCCTATGAAGGAATAATAGGAGAGGTAATTCTGACACTCGCGCAATGAAGGAATAATAAGTTCCAGATTCTGGTACAGGTAAAACAAAAAAGCAAAATCAAGTAAGAAACAGTATGCCAATAAAATGCAATAACCTATGAAAGTGACATGTACTGATGATTCTAAAATTAATTTCGAAGAACTTCAGATCTAAGCCACGAAATCCAAGAAGAGCCTTGTTTACCTGTAGACATGAAACTGTCACCAAGCAAAATACACATACACATCAACAAGCTTGCTTCTGTCATACCAACATGTGTGCTTAAGCAACAATTATGCCCTTTCAACACAATACCTCTCTTCAGAGACAGCGAAGCAGCACCTGACACATGAAAAACAGAAGAACAGCTTGATAGAATGCAATAAAGCAAAATCCAGTCAGAAAAAGCATGCCAATAAAATGCAATAACCCATGAAAGTGGCATGCACTAATGGCTCAAAAAATTGATTCGA
>CANXYI010109445.1:0-10602 GCA_948208565.1 Hura crepitans
GAGGTATAAGGATTAATCCTTACTATACTTTGGAAGTGTTTGATGGTGATATTAGATATTAGGTGGTATACTGATTGATGTCTGCTATCCCCTAGAGTTTCTTGCTATTGATTATTTAGATATTAGGAGGTCTACATATTGATCCCTACTATCCACAGTGTGACTTGTTGTTGATCTATTTGAGATAGTGCGAGGTCTACGGACTGACCCCTATTATCTCTTATTTAGCTTTAGGAGGTTTAGGTGAATTGATCCCTTCTATTAGACTAGGCTAGTGCAGTGATTGGGGTCTATAATGTGAGCCACTGCATAACTTTTTAGTTTCCTCTTGGTCTAGTGTCTTTAAGTATAGTCTATCTAGTTGGGCCTATTAAATTATATTAAATTAATGCACGGACCTGAATGACATCAAATCACTGAATGATTAAATTGATTAAAGATTCTATAGTGGCATAATTGTAATTTAATATATCGGGAGACTAGTTAAGTGGAATTAATGTCACTTACAGGAATTTAAATTACGCATTGCATTTATACACTTTTAGCCTGTTATTGCCTCTGAGTGCCTACATATGACATGGTTTTAATGCATTAGATTCACCACTAAGTTTTATACTCAGCATACTAGTGTTTTGGTGCATAAGTTTTAAAGGTAAACACTCTAGCCTCAAAGACCATGCAGTGTAGCAGCATAGACTCTAAAAGGTACATAGATATCTTGTTTTGTTAGTAAGCAATCATGTAAACACTATAGGTTATAAGTTTAGCATTCTTAGAAGCTGCTAGTATTTGTATATATTAGAAGAACCAGTGTGATGTATATAAATGGGTTGTATATTTGAGTGATGAGGTTACTGAGGAGTCCAAAAGAAGGAGCTAGATTGATAATAGTATTATAAGTGCTTTTATAAGTGAAAAAATTTTGGAATGTCACAGGGGTAGCCGTTGTGTTGCCTAATTTTCTATAACATGTTAAATATGTATCAAAGGATTTTTTGGGTCTATTATACCTCATATAAGAATGATTAAGGGATAAACAAAGAAATTAAGCAATACCTAATAAAGTTATAAAATAGTTTATAATTGTTAAGGAGTGCAAACCTGGAGCAATTTCAGGATGGGTGACCTAGTAGGAAGTGTATCACCTGCTAGGTTTCCTTAGGAGTCCAATAAAAGGGTGTCACATTGGGTGGTATCAAAGCATAGGTTATATGTTCCTAGGTGTTTTACATAAGTGCTAGTGTCTAGGGTTGTTTTTTTTTTCTGAACTACTACACTGCTAAGAAGTTAATAAGTCATGTTTCTTTTGTTATTGATTAATATAAGTAATCAGAAACTAGAAGATCAGAGAGAGGAAGTGGCTAGTTATGCCTTTACAATAGTTTAAGGGTGAGCTAGTATGTAGTCATACTGAAACCTAGGGATGCTGCACAATAGCAACAACTAGAAGCACATTCACATACATGAGAATCCTTGACAATGCTACAATAGATAGTGTATTTTCTAAGACATACTTCAGTAGCTACTGTTCCACCTCCTCCACCAACTCCAGTACCTTCTTTACCTCAATCTCCTTTACATAAGATACCTTTAAAGAGAATTAAAAAAATTAGAGCTATAGATTTTCTAGGTACAAATGAGGATGATATAACTCGTGTAGAGTATTGATTAGAGAGGACCTTTAGAATCTTAGAATAGCTAGAGTGTATATAAGAAGATAGCTTTAAGTGTACAACTTCTCTTCTTTAAGAAGAGGCATTTCATTGGTGGGATACCATCAAGAAGAGGAAGGTAGTAACATATCTCACTTGGGAGTTCTTCTTAAAAGAGATAAGAAAGAGATACATTCTAGACTCATACAAGGATAAGAAGAGGCAGGAGTTTCTAGATCTAAGATAGGACATGAGAATAATATCAGAGTATGAAAAGGATTTAACGAGACTAATAAGATATGCTGAGAAGTTTATCCCTAATGAAGAGGAGAAATACAAAAGTTTACCTAAAAAGATTGAATGCAAAACTGAAAATGCAAATAGCTAACTTAAGGGTTATAGACTTTACAGTATTAGTAGCATTTATGTATGATATAGAAGAAATGGTACAAAAGAAGAGGGTTTATTTTAGAAGCAAAGATAGTTCACTGCTAGGCAGTCCAATTTAGCTCTAGGTGGTAGTAAGAGATGAAGAGAGGCACAGTCATAGTCTCAGTCAGTGCACAAGGCATAGAGGTAGACTCAATCTCAGAGGTTTGGTTAGGCTTCTACCACTAAACCTCCACCAACTTCATGAGCCCGTAGTGCTCTAGGGCTAGTAGCTAATAAGAATGGACCCCCAACTTGCAATACTTGCAACAAGAGACATTAGGGGGAATGTTAGTTTAGTAGAAAGGGAGAGTTCTTTACTTATGGTTCCTGAGATCATTACTAGAGAGAGTGTCCTCAGAGATAGCCAGAGGGTGCCCATACACAGGCACCTACAGTAGCACTTTAAGGTAAAGGATAGAGGTAAGGTAGAGGGAATCAACCTAATGCTAGTTAGAGGATAAGGTCAAAAGCTCATGTATTAGTGAGGTAATATGCTATCAGGGCTCGTGAAGAAGCAGCAGCCCTAGATATCATTACTAGTATGTTTCACTTATTTAATGTTCTAGTTTTGGCATTGATAGACCTAGGATCTACAAATATTTATGTATGCATTATATAAGCATAGGATAGAGGGCTGGAAATTGAGCATGTAAACATTGACATTCAAGTTAGTAATCCTATATGGCAGAGTGTGAATGTGAACTAGGTATATAGGCAATGTCCCTAAGTGATTCACAAATATTAGTTTCTTATTCATTTGATTGAATTGAATTACCCTTCTATGAATTTAATGTGATCTTAGGAATGGATTGGTTATTTGAACATTGAGCTATAATGGATTGTATAGATAAGAAGCTGACCCTTAAGACTATAAAGGGATAGGCAGTAATAGTTGTGCATGAGAGAAACCTTTCAAATAATCTCATCTTAGTTGTTAGAGCAAGAAAACTCATTTATAAAGGGTGTGAAGCCTACCTAGCATATGTCATTGACCCTAATACATCCATCACAAATCCTAAACAGAACCTAATAGCTTTTAAATTCTCGAATGTGTTTCCTAATGAGTTGCCAGGGTTGCCTCCATAGAGAGAACTTGATTTTGAGATTAAAGGGTATTTTGGTATAACTCCTGTGTTTCATACCCCCTACCAAATGGCATCTGCTAACTTGAAAGAATTGAAAGTGCAATTATAGGACTTGTTAGACAAGAGGTTCATTAGATCTAGTACTTCACCTTTGAGAGCCTCTATTTTGTTTATGAAAAAGAAAGATGGGTCACTTCAATTGTGTATTGACTATAGACAACTGAATAAAGTGACAGTGAAGAATAAATATCTTTTGCCTATAATAAATGATCTTTTTAACCAGTTAAGAGGTGAAATTGTATTTTTCTAGATTAATTTTAGATCTAGGTATCACTGTTAAGAATCAAGGAAGCTGACATTCCAAAAACTACTTAGGACTCAATACAAACATTATGAGTTCCTAGTGATGCGATTTCAGCTTACCAATGCCCTAGCAACCTTTATGGACATAATTAATAGAGTGTTCTAACCATATTTAGAAAAGTTTTTTATGGTGTTCATTGATGATATGCTAGTGTATTCTAGGACCAGAGAAGAATATGAAATGTATCTCAGAGTTGTGTTATAGACTCTATGGGAGAAACAACTATATGCCAAGATAAGCAAGTGCAAATTCTTACTGAATAAAGTGGCTTTTCTAGGACATGTAGTGTTAGTAGAGGGTATTACAATAGACCATAACAAGGTTAGGGTAGTATTAGAATGGGAACCTCTGAGCAATGTGATAGAGATATAGAATTTTCTTAGTTATGCTAGGTACTATAAAAGATTTGTGAAAGGATTTTCTATGATTGTAACACCTATAACTTAATTGTTCAGATAGAATGTGAAATTTAAGTGGGATACAAAATGTCAAGAAAGTTTTGAAAAGTTGAAAAAGATGTTGATAGAAGCTCCTATTCTAAATCAACCTAAATAGGGTAAAGACTTTGTTGTGTATAGTGATGCCTCACTTAATGGATTGGGTTGTGCATTAATACAGGAAGGAAAAGTGGTAACATATGTTTTGAGATAGTTGAAACCACATTAGAGGAACTACCCTACTCATGATTTAGAGTTACCTGCCATTATTTTTGCTTTGAAAATTTAGAGACATTACCTGTATGGTGAGAAGTGTTATATCTACAAAGACTACAAAAAGTCTAAAATATCTTTTTACTCAAAGTGACTTGAACATAAGGTAGAGAAGGTGGTTAGAATTGATTAAAGGCTATGATTGTTTGATGGACTACCATCTAAAAAAAGCTAATATGATAGTAGATGCTTTGAGTAAGAAGTATATAGTAATCTTAAAAGCTGTGAATGATAGACTACAGTACACTAAAGAAGATGCTATTATAGCTAAACTTTAGATTAAACATAATTTCAAACAATGTATAAAAGAGGCACAAGATAAGGATGAACAATTAGTATAGCTGGTGGGTAAAGTTAAAGAGGGGAATGCAATAGGATTTGAATTAAGTGGAGATGGACATCTGTATTACCATGGTAGGTTATGTGTACCTAGTATAAATGACCTGAGATTATAGATACTAAAGGAGGTAGATAAGGCTCCTTATTATATATACCCTAGTAATATAAAGATGTACTTAGACTTGATGTCTCAATACTGGTGGTGAGTTATAAAGAGAGATGTAGTAGAGTACGTGGCTATATGTCTAACATGCTAATAGGTAAAAGATAAACTTTAGGGTCCTTTTAAATTATTGCATCTTATAGCAATACTAGAATGGAAGTGGGAAAAGGTTATAATGGACTTTGTAATGGGACTACCTATGACCAAGAATAAGTGTGATGCTATGTGGGTGATTATTAATAGACTGACTAAGATAACCCACTTTATTCCTATCAAAATGGATTACTCACTAGAAAGATTGTCTAAATTGTGCATAAATGGGATTGTTAGACTTCATAGTGTACTAGTGGCCATATTTCAGATAGGGACGCTCGATTCACTTCTAAGTTTTGTAAGAGACTACATCATATATTGGGCACCATACTGACTTATTGTATAGCCTTTCACCCTCAGACAGATGGACAATCAGAAAGGGTGATACAAGTGTTAAAAGATATGCTACGTAACTGTGCCATTAAATTTAAAGGTAGCTAGCACTAGAATCTATCTTTAATATGGACTTTGTAATGGGATTACCTATGACCAAGAATAAGTTTGATGCTATATGGGTGATTATTAATAGACTGACTAAGATAACCCATTTTATTCCAATCAAAATGGATTACTCACTAGAAAGATTGGCTAAATTGTACATAAATGAGATTGTTAGACTTCATAGTGTACTAGTGGCCATTATTTTAGATAGGGACCCTCGATTCACTTCTAAGTTTTGTAAGAGACTACATCATACATTGGGCACCATATTGACTTATAATATAGCCTTTCACCCTTAGACAGATGGATAGTCAGAAAGGGTGATACAAGTGTTAAAAGATATGCTACGTAACTGTGCCATTGAATTTAAAGGCAGCTAGGACTAGTATCCATCTTTAGCCAAATTTGCATACAATAATAGTTATCAAGCTAGTTTAGGCATGGCACCTTATGAAACACTATATGGTAGAAGATATAGGACTCCTCTATGCTAGAGTGAAGTTAAGGAAAACAAGATTTTAGGGGTTGACCAGATCAGAGATGTAAAAGAGAAAGTTAAGCTTATTAGGGAAAGATTAAAAGCTGCAACTAATAGATAGAAGTCTTATGTGGACCAAAAATGAAGGGATATCAAATATACATTGGGTGATAGTGTTTTTAAAGGTATCTCTATAGAAGAAAATGCTTCAATTTGGGAAAAAAAGGGAAAGCTGAGCCCTAGGTTTATTTGTCCATATGAGATTACAAAAAGAGTAGGACTACTAACATACAGACTACCCTTGCCACCTAAATTGCAATAAATTCATGATATATTTCATGTTTCAATGCTCAAAAGGTACATATCAGATCCTTCCTATATAGTTCTAGTGATAGACATTGAGGTACAGCTAGATTTGAGCTATAATGAAGAACTAGTATAGATTTTGGCTCGAGAAGTCAAGCAATTGGGAAATAAAACCATCTCTCTATTTAAAATTCTCTCGAAGCATTGTAACACAGAAGAAGCCACATTATAACTTGAGGAGTAAATGAAAAGTCAATATCTATATCTATTTACTGTAGGTAATTTTGAGGATAACATTTCATAAGAGGGGAAGAATTGTAATGTCGATAAGTTAAGGCTCTATGAACAGTAACTCTAAGGCTCAAAAAGTGTGCTCAGAGTGTCGAGTCACCTTCATAAGGCTCAAGGCTAGGTGTATCAGTCATGAAACTTTATGAGGCTTGATAATAATGAAAATGATAAACTTTTAAAAATTAGCAGAACAATAAATTATTTTAGGTCAAAATTTATTAAGTCATAGGCTTAAATGGACTTGGGTAGGGAATGTCTCGGCATATGCCCAAATAGACCTAAAAATACAATATCCTTAAGGCAAAAATTCCCTTAAGACCATTGGTGAAGGAATTTTTAAATTCCGAGATTGTTTATTATTTTTCCTTAATTTTGAGATTTTCACGTAAATTAAAGAAATTGGTTAACTATAGTGTCAATGGAATTTGGCTATGAAATTTGCAAGGCCTTAAATAGGCCTAATTAAGGATTTTTAAAATTGACATGACAATTTTTTGAGGTTCGAGTGATTTTTTAAAATTTCTCGAAGTTTCAATTGAAATCGAGCATTTTCATAAAGCTTGAGTGACATGAGTCACCACCCAACTTATCCATGCCTATTATAAATACGACTCTTATGCCAACTAAGCATCTAAGTGGCAATACCACTCACCATATTACCTTTCTCCTCATTTTCTACCTCCACCCACTTAGTGCCTCTCTCTTTCTCTCTTTTATTGCAATCACTTCCTAAGCTTAATTTAGCATTAAATTGCTATAAAAAATACATTAAGTTAGGTAGCAATTTGTCCTTAAAGGGTTGAGGCATCATAGACACCCATAGAATTCAAGAAACATCAAGTAAGCATAAAAGGGATAATGAAAAACCATAAAAGGGATAATGAATAACCATAAAAGGGATAATGAAAAACCAACTTTGTGTGTAAGTTTTTTTTCTTCCCTTGTTATTTTATTTCCTAGGGGATTTCATCATTCTAAGGATGCTTATGTCTTTAGATTTTCATTTAGAGGCTTGTAGAACTTTTAAGGATTTTTTTAAGGCATATAAGTGTGTATGTAGGCCAAGGTGATGGTGGAGTGCAGCAAGGGAATTGACATGCTAAAAATATAGAGAAGCCTTCAATTTAAGTGAGCTATATGAATTTAATGTATTTAAGGCATGCCATGTTCAATTTATGTGTGATTTTATGAGGAAACCTCGTATGGAATTAGGGGTTAAAGTTGCTAGTATATGTCTAATGGTAAATTAAGCTTGTATTCATGTTACTTATGTATGGTTTATTTGATTTGAGTGATTAATTGATGAAAGGAATTGATGGAAGGGTATGGCCTCATTTTGGTCAAGAGGGCATAAGTGTGTGTATGGTGTGTTATAGCATGTGAATTTAATGTATGTGATGATAAAAAGAGGTGTATGTTATGGGATTGAATGATATATGTATATGTATAGTGGAAAATGGCATGATTTTAGATAGTGTATTGTATGGCCGAGCGGTTCTATAAAGGACTTTAGCATATGAATAATGTATGTTATGTGAATCATGGTAAAAATTAGGTGTTGCATTAGAATGTAACTATTGGTGGTGAATATGGTGAATAATGCATGTACATGTATGTGACATATTTTGTCGAGGCATGTATGTGTTGTGTAATGGCATGGCATACATGATATGAGGTGTATGCATGTATACATATACTAGTATGATGATATGGGACATATATGTAAGGGAACTTTTAGAAAAATGCATGTGTATGGCTAAAAACTATGTTTAGCCGAGAGGAGTGTGCCATAGAGTAACATGGTAAGTATGGCATGTCATGGTAGGTAATATACTTGATTTGCATGATATCTTGAGCATGTGATGTGTGGCATGAAGTATGTTGAAACATGAATGGAAATATAGCATGTAAAGTAGTAACATTAGTATTAAAAATGTGACAAAAAATTGATACCTAAAATGGCTCAGAAATGGCTTTGTAAAGTATCGACAAAAGTGTCCCAAAATGGCCTAAATGCGGATTGCTATTAGTACCATTTATATAATGAAATTTGAATGGCAATATTGGCCAATAGTAATAGCATAATGAATTGTACCTCGTGAGATGAAATATGGCCTATGATGGAAAGTTAATTTTGCATGAATTGGTGATAGTGAATTGAGGCTACGAGCCTGTAACTGTGTATGAAAATAGGAAATTGACCTAAAACTGTGCTATTAAATGGACCATTTAGGAAGTGCCCTATGAATGGTACTTATAATGCATGTAATTGGTCTTAAAATTATGACATGATACAGACTAAAATTTGAAATACAATGCCTAGAAAAAGGACTTTAAAATGTTGTTAAAAAATGACCCGTGACTATCCGATAAGACTAAAAATGGCTTGTAACTATATAAACCAAATTTTGATTGTCAAAATAAATTTGTAACTGATTGTTAATCAAACTGAAATATTTTAAGATGATTATCAGTAAATAAATGGACATAAAATAAGCTTAGATGGCCTATTAGTTAGACGCCCACTGGATGGGTTGACCCGTCAACTAGGGATTTGTAGCTACTAAATTGTTAATGATGGTTTTCTTAATATTAGGAGGTCTACGAAATGATCCTTGATATCCTTTGGAAGTGTTTGATGGTGATATTTGATATTGGAATGTCTCTACGCTGATTCTTGCTATCCTTTAAAAGTGTTTGATGGTGATATTTGATATTGGGATGTCTACAGACTGATCTCTGCTATCCACTAGAGTTCCTTACTATTGATTATTTAGATACTGAAAAGTCTACAAACTGATCCTTGCTATCCATAGTGTGACTTGTTATTGATCTATTTTAGATATTGAGAGGTCTATGCACTGATCCATGCTATCTCTTATCTAATATTGGGTGGCTCAAGTGAACTAATCCCTACTATCAGACTAGGTCGGTGTTATGGTTAGGGTTTAGATTATGTGCCACTACACAAATTTTCAATTCCCTCTTAGTCTAGTCTCTTTAAGTGTTGTCTATCTAGTCGATCCTATTAAATTATATTAAATTATTATACAAACCTGATTACTATCAAATCATTGAAGGATTAAATTGATTAAAGATTCTATAGTGGCATAATTGTAATTAAATAAATTGAGAGACTGGTTAAGTGGAATTAATGTTACTTGCATGAATTTAAATTATGCACTGCATTTATAAACTTTTAGCTTGTTATTGCATCTGAGTGCCTGCATATGAGATATTTTTAATGCATTAGATTCACCACTAAGTTTCATACCCATCGTACCAATGTTTTGGTATGGAGGTTTTAAAGGTAAACATTCTAGCCTCAAAAATCATGCAGTGTAGTAGCACAGACTGTGAAGGGTACATAAATGTCTTTTTTCTATTAGTAAGCACTCATGCAAACACTGTAGGTTATAGGTTTAGCATGCTTAGAAGCTGCTAATGTTTGTATATATATTAAAAGAATAGGTGTAATGTATATAAATAGATTATATATCTGAATGGCATGTTTCTATGGTTTTCTAATAATTGCGAGCCTGAGGCACTAAGTGATTGTGATGTGTGATGAGGTTACTAAGGGGACTAAAATGGTCCAGAAAGAGTTAGATTGATAATAGTTATTGTGCTATGAAATTTTCTATAACATGTCAAGTGTCTATCGAAGGATTTTTTTTTTTGGGTTTGTTATACCTCATATTAGAAAGATTAAGGGATAAATTGAGGAATTAAGCAATACTTCATAAACTTATAAAATAGTCTGTAAGTTTTAAGGAGTGGAAACCTAAAGCAAATTCAGGATGGTTGACTTGGTTGGATGTGAATTGCCTATTAGGTTTCCTCAAGAGTCCGATAGGGTGTGCCATATTACATGTACAACAAGGATGTAATGGCACATGATATATGTAAACTAGTCGCGAATACAAAATATTCCAATTTACATGAATAACATATAATAGGTAAGTCAAAAGATATGTCTTGACATTAACAGGGTAATCAAGCGTACGTAAAATTTGTTAATGGCTATATATAAATATGTGTGTGTGTGTACACACACACATATATATCTATGCATGTGTATGTATTTAGACATATATATAAATATATATATATATATATATACACACATATATATCTAAATATAAGCACATACACATACAGATGCAGACATAGACACAGACACACACACACAAACAAACACACACACACATAAATATATATATATATATATATATATATATATATATA
>CANXYI010109464.1:0-11053 GCA_948208565.1 Hura crepitans
AGAGAGGGTGATACAAATATCTGATCACATGTTGTGAGACATTATTAATAAACTTATTATTTTCTGATATGTATATGCATATATTATAGGCAGAGGTTGCCTATGATAGTAGTAACTAGTTTAGTTTGGAAATAGACCACTATGAGGCATTGTATGATAGATAATGTAGGATTTTTCATATTGAAGTGAGATTTGAGATAAAATGTCTTCAAAGTAAACTTGATGAAAAAGGTTAAAGAAAAGTGAAATGAATTAGAAAAAGGCTAAAAGCTATATGATTAAACTAGAATTTTATACTGACTTAAAGTATGAAGCTACTAAATATTCAGTTAGAGACAAAGCGATCTGGAGTTTTTTCTAAGTAAACAAGTGCAAAGGTTTAGGAAAAAGGTAATTGAGTCCCAGGTTATCAGACCCTATGAGGGTACTGATAAGGTCAAAACCTCTAGCATAGAAGCTTGTATTACCACATAAGTTATAGCAAAACTCAGCTATATATGACTCTAATGATAGCTATTGAAGCACAACTAGATGTAAGTTATGATTAAGAAATAGTGTAAAGTATGGCTTATGAAATGAGGAAGCTACAAAGATGAATCCATACCACTATTAGAGTTCTATGGACATACAAAAAGTACAAAGGAAGTTACCTGAAAGTTAGGCAAGCAAGGGGGAGCTTAATATTCTACATTATTTGCTTCAGGTAATTTTGAGGAAAAATTTTCTTAAGAGGGGAAGAAATGTAATGCCTATGTTTTGAGGCTCTAGGAATAGTGCCACAGGGTCTGAGGAGTGCACCTAGGGTGCTAAGTCACTTGCCATATTTCAACTATCTCATTTCACGAGCCATAGTTTGTACTAGTTCCTCCTCATAACCTAAATCCAATTGTACTCTAATACATGTCATCAGAATCACATGTAATGAGTATGATCTGTACCCCTTGAGCATAGAAATACTAAAACATTATGTATTTACTATAGCTCAGGTGGTAGTAAGCCTGTATGTTAGAGGTCCGACTCTATTAGTACTCTCGTAGGGTCTAATGAACCTAGAACTCGATTTCCCTTTTTTTTTTTTTTTACCAAATCTCAACATTTTCTCCTAAGAAGGAATCTTTAAGAATACTTTTTCTCTAACTATATGTTCAGTATCTCTCTATTTTAAATCAATATATGATGCCTATCTAATCACAGTTGCTATTAGCCTTCCTCTTATTAACTTCATTTTTTTCTTTAGTCTCTTTCATTAAATCTACATTGGAGATTTTCTCTCTCCAACTTCGCTCCAACACAAAGGAGACCTGCATCGTTTATCATATAATGCCTCATATGGGTCTATCCCCAAACTAAACTGGTAACTATTATTATAGGCAACCTCTATCAAGATGAGTACAAATCCCAGTTACCCATAAGCTTAATAACACAATCTCACAACATATTTTCAAACATTTGTACCATCCTCTTTGACTACCTGTCAGACTAAGGATGAAAAGCTAGGTTATAGCTCAGTCTAGTGCTTAAAAATGCTTGTCACCTCTTCCAAAACTTAGAAGTGAAACAAGAATCCCTGTTAGAAATAATAGTCACTAGCACATCATGAATTCTAAATATCACATCCATGTATAGTTTAGCCAACCTCTCTAGGGATTAATCCATCCCGACCAAGTAACTTGAACTGTCTTTGTCAATCTATCAACAATTATCCATGCAGCATTACATTTACTTCTGGCCAAAGTAAACCCATCACAAAACTCATAGTTAACTTTTCTCATTTTCACTCTAGTATTGCTATAGGATACAACCATTCAGAAGGAACCTAATACTTAGCTTTCACTTGCTAGCATGTCAAACACTTGGCATCATATTTTGTCACATCTATTTTCATACCAAGCCATCAATAATAAAATCTCAAGTTCAATTTTTCCTCCTCGGATGACTAAAACAAGGAGTCTCATATGTCTCCTTAAGTATCTACAACCTCAGGTCATTCGTACGAGGTATGAATGATTCATTCTGATAACATAACTTATCTACCTTCTATTAGCTCAGACCCTATGGTCTTTCCCTCTGTAACCCTGCTCACCATTTGAACCAACTATTCCTTTTCCATCTATTTTTCCTTAATCTGTTGTTAACAATCTAGCTTTATTCATAACTCAGCTAGCATAGCATCTCCTAAAGTGTACTGCAACTATCATTCATACTTTTTAAGGTTATCATAAATTTCTTGCTCCAAGCTCCTACCATCACATTGGCTTTCCCTAGGTGGTAATCAATTAGACAATCACAATCCTCAATCAACTCTAACCAACTTCTCCATCTCAGGTTCAACTTCTCCTAAGTAAGGAGATATTTTAAGCTCTTACAATCTATAAATATTAAGCATTTCTCTTTATATGGATAATGCCTTCATATTTTCAAAATAAAGATAACAACAGCTAGCTCCAAATCATAGATAAGATAATTGCCTCTTGAGCCTTCAATTGTCTTAAAGCAAAAGGCACTACCTTTCTAGCCTACATCAATACACATTCCAAACTATTTAGTAAAGCATCACTATACATTATAAAATTTTTATCATGTCCAAGTTGAATCAAGGTACGAGTGTCTATCAACATCTTTTTCAATTACTCATAACTGCCTTAAGAATTATCATTCTAGTCAAATTTCACATTCTTTCTGACCCATCTGGTCAAAGGAGTGGCAATAATGGAAAACCCTCTTATAAGTCTTTTGTAATATCAACTAAGCCCAGAAAATTCCTCACCTCAATTACATTCCCAAGTGTTTTCCATTTCTAGCACTACCTTTACCTTATAGGGATCATCTCTAATTCCCTCTGCAAGAACTATACAGCCCAAAGAAGAAACTTTACTCAGCCAAAACCCACACTTACTAAGCTAAGTATGCAACTGTCTCTTTTTCAGTGTTTGTGACACCACCTTTAGGTGTTGTTCATACTCTTCCAGGTTCCTAGAGTACACTAGGATATCATCTATAAACACCACTACAACTTATTTAGATAAGGTTAACAAGCTCTATTCATTGAGATCCATGAAAGCTAGTGAGGCAGTGGTCAGCTGCCCTAATGGCATCACCAAGAACTCAGAATGGCCACACTAGGTTCTAAAATCAATTTTAGAGATATTAGCTTCCTTAATCCTCAACTGATAGTATTCCGATCTCAGATCAATTTTTAAAAATATACTTGCCCCTCTCAGTGATCAAAGAGATCATCCATCTTAACAGGGGTTGCTTATTCTTCATAATCACTCTATTCATTTGCCTATAAAGTAATGCATAAACTGAGTGACCTATCTTTCTTTCATAATAGTCAGCATAGGCACTCCCCAAAGAGTTATATTGGATCTGATAAAACCCTTATCACATAGCTTTTGTAGCTATACTCTCAGTTCTTTTATTTCAATAGATGTTATTCTATAAACAACACTAAATACTGAAGCAATACCAGGGTACACCTCTATTTCATAATCCAGTTCTCTCTGGGGTGATAAGCCTAGTAGCTTATTACAAATACATCAAAAAACTTAGATACAACTAGAATATATGCCAGCTCAGAATTAAAACATTCAAATTAATAACATAGGCCAAACATGCCTCACCCCTTTTGAAGGAGTTGTTATAGTTTAGTAACAAAAATAAGATTGTCCAAAAGGTTCCTCTCACCACCCACTACTACTTTCAGTCTTTGTCTAGTCTAGAGGGTCAACTTTTTATATTCATAATTAGTCGTAGTCTGATACTTAGCAAGCTAATCCATTTTGGGATTACATTTATTCATTGTTATGTGATTCAATCAAATTAACAACAAATTTATGCCCTCGAGTCACTAGAGGACATCCCTTAAGCAACCTGTTCACAATCATACATTGCCCCTATAGGGTTGCTAACTCTGATGTCTGTATTAACACACTCTGGCTTTAACTGCCTATTCTAAGTTTGTGCAATACAGACATAGGAGGGTATTAAACTAGGGTATGTTGAAGCCAAGACTAGGACATTAGATAAACAAATACCAATTATAATCTCTGGTGTTATAGCCTCTTCTCTAGCTTTCACAACACACTGCTTGGCTGAAGCACAAGCTTTAATTCTAGTATCCTGACTAGCACTAGGCTACTTTCTTTTAGTTTTCCCTATGACCCTTGCTCGGGGGTGCAACATTAGGTGTCTAAGTCCGAGCACCCTCTACCTATCTCTGAGGACACTCTCTCTATAGTGGTCTCTAACACCACAATAGAGGCATTTCCTCTCTTGCCTTCTCTACAATACTCCCAATACCTTGTCTGACAAGTGCCACACATAGGAGGTCTACTCCTGTTACCCCTTATACAAAGAGTACTATCAACTCGAGGAGGTGATGGAGATTTACCAGTAGAAGCCTGCCTTGACCTTTAGGTTTGTGTCTATCTCTGCCCTTAGTACCTTGTTTGATACTAGGACTTAGGCTGAGATTATACCTATAACTGGCCCTTCTCTCTTCATCTTACTATCCAACCCCTGCACTGGATTGTCCCATAGTGCACTGCCTCTTTCTCTAAAAGAGGTCACTCCTTTCTGGTACTATTTCCTCCATGTCATATACAGTTAGTACTAGTATTGCAAAATCTCTCTTTTTGAGATTTTGCTATCTGTATCCTTAACCCTACCTTCAGTCCTATTAGAAATCTCTTACATTCTTTATATATCATTGAAAAAACTCCTCAACATACTTTAGGAATCTGGTAAGATTCTTTCATATACTACTTCCTAGTGTACTAGGATAGGGATTACTCCTACCTGCTATTAACCAGTCACTTGTGACTCTGGCTACTATGCAGCATTACTGGGTTCAGGTACTCATACATAGCCTACTCCTTATATAGCTATGGTTACAAAACCAATTGGTTCTTTGGCCCCTCCTTCAAGTAACTTGGCCAATCATATCTGTATTATAGAATACTTTTCCTTTTCAACCTCAAGCAGCACAATAGTTTAGAGGAATTCAAAACTTAGACATTTGCACTCATGTACTTAGCCTAAGAACATTAGCCCATGCTCTGATACCACAAAATGTGAAACCCCCTATTAGGTTCCTAGAGAAACCTAATAAGTGGTGCACTTCTCGCCAAGTCACCCATTTCACTTCTCCCATATTCATTCATTTAACTTCTACTTATACTGCACTAAGCAATCTTGTCTGATTCCTAATATAGTCCGATATGTTCCTATAGTCTATTTAGCTCCATGTTATCCTATTCATGTTATTACAAAGTGAATTTAACATAACCCAGTGTCTCCTAAAAATCTAGCAGCACAACGGTTGCTTAAGTCACTATCCCAAAATGCAATTCGTACTTGTAAACACTTTATAGCATATATCACATCTCTTAGACACTTTTAGTCCCCTAAATATCATCCTATCAACATCATCTAACATAAAGCAGTCATAAGCCTCAGGCCACAAGCATCCATATAGATCACATATACATAAGAAAACCATTACAGGATTAATTACAACACAATCTGCTATATACAATTTCTAATTTATATCCCTTATATACATCATACCTATATTCCCTACTTAAGTACATAAAGTGCAAAATCTACTCATTATACATGATTAACCTTCTAAATATGACCTCTGAACTCTGTTGCACACTTTATGAGGTGACACCCCTATTCTGGGTACCTGCACATTGAAATAAGTACACTGAGTATAAAAATACTCAATGGTGAATTCAACCATTAAAAACATGTCTAGTAGTTAAACCATGCATTATATTTCTATTTTTATCCTATATTGATATCGTGATCTAATTAAAGAAATTAGCATGCACAGTTACCATTTTCCCCTTAGGGTACTTCTAACTGTAATTATCCAATTAATTATTACAAGCCAAATAATTCATGTGTTAAGTCATTATTACTCATTTAGATGCACAACTATACCATTTTAAGCCTTTATTCATTATCAATGGAAAATTACTAAAATGCTAATGTGCCAAGTTTCATAGTCATATATGGATTTATTAATCTTATTTAATTATTTTACTGGCCTAATTCAGGAGACATCTTTGATAGACATTAGATCTAAAGGGAAAATGAACAGGTGTAGGGGTCCCTATTCTGGACCTACACTACTACACCGGCATATGTGATATAATGGAGATCAGCCTGTAGCCTCTCTAACCATAAATAAATAACCTCAATTGGTGTGACATAATGAAGATTAGCATATTGGCCTCCCCAGCCACAAATAAAATCTCAGCATCTATGTGACATAATGGAGATCAACCCATAGGCCTCCCCAGCCACAAATAATCATCATCAAGAATATGACATAATAAAGATCAGCCTATAGGCCTCCCTAGCCACAAAGAATCTCAACAACTATGTGATATAATTGAGATCAACTTATAAGCCTCTCTAACCTCAATGAGTATCATTGCCTGAACATCAGACAACTAACAGCTACTAAATCCCTAAGTTGACTGGTCAACCTGTCTAGTGGGTGTCTAACTAATGGGCCAAGTTGCTCATTTTAAGTCCGTTTATTGACTAATAGTTTTCTTATAATATTTAAGTTGCAATAATAGACAGTTATAAATTTTATTACATAGTTTATTTTTTAGCCAGTCTGATGTAGCCTAAAATAATTGGTAAGTTCTGTTATTACCAATATACAAAGTTTAATATGTCTTAATTTATCATAACATTATTTCCCATGAATTTAACAATTTTTGTCCAGTGACATTTTTGGTTTAAGTATAGGTCAACTAAACAGCTATAGGTCCTTTTAACCACTTTTCAAGGCTTATTTCTAGGACCATCCTAGGTCCAATTTCAGTGCAGTTTTCAATAACAATTTCATACATTCCATAGGCCCCAAAGCCAACATATACTAGGCCATTTACAAGGCCATAACATAAGCTCAAAAGCCATTACACATAATCATACATAATAGGCCTCAAGGCACAAATTTTAGGCAACTTATTTAGTCTCAAGTTATAACCCTTTAAAGGCACATTATATCCTAATTTTCATGCATCTTTTCAAGCTAAGTTTGGGATTATTTTACAAGCCATTCTTGACTATGTTACGTGTCCACCTAAGGTATACAATTTATTTTCTTTCATGCCATGATTACTTTAAGCTAGTCATGTTTACATGATCATACACTAGTACATATGACATTACACCCATGTTATCCTTTTTTTCTTGCCAATAACATTACACTAGCTTTCTAGTACAACTAGTCACTTTCCTTAGCCATGCATTTTTATAGTATTTGTCATACAATCACCCATTTACACATACCATAACTACATTTACACACATACCTTTACATTTTCATGGCACATACTATAGCAAGGGCCCATTTTATGTTTCGGCCACACCTAGCTTCTTATGTTTTATTCAAATGCATTATATATTAAATCCATGATTTATTCATTATAAGCTTAATGTACCTATGTTATCAACCTTAAACACACCTTAGGATCACACTAAACAAGCCATCCACATGCATAAGTATAAGATAGTTCTCGGCCACACACACATACCTCATGCCATACTTGTACTTTCCTATTTATTCCCAAATATTTCCATTCTTGCATATGTTAAAATAATAACTACATATACACACATATAATATCATGTCTTAGAAATCAATTTTCACTTGGTATTCATAAAATTTATCAACTAAACCATCCCTTACCTAAGCAAAAGCTCTCAACCAAGCCATATATTCATCATACTTTACGCATTTGCATGTCCAATTTCTTATTTCACCTAAAAGATTTCTTTAAGACCTTAAAGTACCTAAACATGCCATACTTCTAAAGCCCATTCCAGTCCCCATACAGATCAAAAGGCATGAGAAAATTATTGGAATTCACTTGTTAAGAAGTGCACTTGAACCTTCACTTCCCTAAGCTATCCAGCCCCTTATAGTGACTTCCCAACCTTCCTTTAAGCTGCTCCTTGCCTCATTTCACCTAAAAGCAAAGCCATACATGTGTTCATAGAGATTAGCCATCACTAAGAAGCATTTCCAACAAAGAAAACTCACAAAAAATCAAGGAAAAGGCATGGAAGTTCACCTTTTTCTCTTACTAGATTAGTTCTGACCCCAGGACTTTTGGTGATTTTTAATTCCTTCATGAGAGCTCCTTTTCCCTTTTTTCCTTTTCTAGAAATTCACTAACATCCCAAAGAAATTTTTAGAACTTAGAAACTCTAAAAAAGCTTGAAGCAAGATAGTGAAACTCCCCCTTCAAGCTGCTATGGCATCATTGTAACTACAGCAAGGGAGGAGTTTCCTTCCTCTTGTTTAAGTGGAATTATCCACTTGGCACTCACCTTTGCCACTTGGAAAGGGTCTTAGGTCACTTAAAAAATTATGGGTGGGTCCCATAGCCACTCGAGCCACCTCGACCTGTCTCGATTTTATAGTAAATTTTGAAAATTAACCAAAATTCATGCAGACCTTAAAAAATTATACTATTTATTTTAAAATTCAAATTTTAATCCCCTCTACCTGTTCATAAATTTTTGTGGCCAAATTCCATCGATAGGGCAATTTTTAGAGTGCCTCGATTTGTGTGCCAACTTAAAAAATTACGAGAATTTGCAAACGACCACCGATTTCAAAAATTCTTTCACTAATGGACTTAATGTAATTTTTAAGCTTCAGGGTTCACTATTTTTGGGTCCGTCTAGGTGTATCCTAAGTCAATCCTAACTTAAAAAATTTTTATTGCACCGAGGGATAGTTTATAGTTCGAAATAAATTGTTGGTTTTATTAAATTTTTAAATTTTGCTCTTTCCTTCAAATTAGAGCCCCTTAAATTTTCATGACTAGTGTCACTACCTTAATTTGCGTGCAAGTGACCCAACATCCTAGGCACACTTCCTAAACCCAGTGGCACTATTCATAGAGCCTCAAAACTTTAGGCATTATAAAATGTGTATGAGATTAAGAAGGAGGCCTTATTGAGATTGCATGATACACCTTGTACAATATTCTTTGAACATGTAATAACATATCTTAACCCAAAGATATATAATTGATCGATAGGATTGAAACGTCTTATCTACTAATAAATGAAAGGTAGGAATCAAACTCTTATTAAACTATTTCATCTTACTATGACCCTATGATAGAAATGAAAAAAGAATGCTAAGAATTTTTACAAAGACTATTGGTGATTAAAGGTGAATATAATGTCATTTGAGATATTGTATTTTAGTGGATTGTATGGAAATGTGAGAATAAGGTCACAGCTAATAATAGCTACCAAGCTAACTTAGGCATGACTTTTTATGGAATCTAATACACTAAAAGGTGTAGAACACCACCTAGATTGAAAAATATTTAATTATTACAGAATGACTAAAGTCATTTACAAACTAATAAGAATCATATAATAACTTGAAGGAAATGAAATCAAACATATAGTTAATAAAAGAGTAGACCATAAGGCATTACCTTAATTAGTGATGTTCTGATTTAAGAAAAAGAGAAAGTTAAGTTCAAACTCATTAGTTTATGTGAGATCACAGAACATATAGGACCAATAATAGATTGATTGCCATTACAACTAAAAGTATAGTAAATATAAGATATGTATTAAGTACTCATGTTGGGGAGATATAAATTCAAACCATCTCATGTGGTATCAATGTAGGATACCTAAATAAAGCTAGATTTGGTTCAAAAAGAGGAATTAATATAGATCCTCGCAAGAGAAGTTAAGAAACTAACTAAAGGCATCATAGAAGTAATATAGACTTGGAATATCATTAGAGAAATTGGAAGGTGGATGAAATCCAGATGATATCATTAGTGTTACCAGGGAAATTTTGAAGATAAAATTTCTTAAAAAGGGAAGAATTGTAATGCTCGTAAACACTAGTTTCAAGAATAGTGGAACCTAAAGGGTGAATAATGTTCCTTGAGCAATCAAGCCCCACTGAGGTAGCTGACGAGAGATACTAGTCATAAAATAATGATAGGCAAAACAAGGATGAAAATGAAATAATTAGCTTTTTTCACTAAACCAATAAAATTTTTCATGTTGAGAACTGTAACACCCCCTACTAGTTCTACCTCCTGAACTGATAAGGTGTGTTATCCTCTTGTGTGTCTGTAACTCCAGAGTATCACCGTCAGGCGCTACTAGACATTTCTTAATATTCGAGCAGCATAACGGCTGCCCTATTATCTAGCCCAAATCTAATCCTGCAAGAAAATCACTTCTAAACAACATATAACCTCCACATCATAGTCATTCAATCAACATCACTCAATCACAAGGTCAGAGACCCACCAATCATCATGCATTCACAAAACAGTCATTTTCTATACATGATACTGTAATTCAAACCATACAATCTATACCCACATGTACATGAGTGCATACCTATACATCTTTTCAAAGAAAGAAAAGAAAATACCAAAAAGACTCAAGATCAACTACACTGTACTCCCTGTCGGATGCCGTGAGCTCCTTTGTCTATTACTTGCACATCAGAACACCGATACGCTGAGTATAAAACTTAGTGGTCTAATATACCAAACTAAATATGTCAATTACGCACACAAATGCCATTTTATACATGCAACATGTGTCAAATAACTTGATTCCTTTTCTAGACCTTTAAACACTAAAATTCTTATTATTATCGATTTAGTTATGTTGTAGGCTCACAAGCAATTCTGTATTATCTTACTGTAGTTACTCTTCTAAGCCATTTACATGTATTACCTTTATATAATTACTCTCCAAACCCTTTTATGTCTGAAATTCTGATTTTCATTGACTTATTTATGTTTTAGGCATAGTTATCCTTCTAGCCCTTTTTAAAGATTTAACCTTTTATTCTCATTGCCTTAATTACTTTCTTAGGCGTAGTTATCCCTCTAGCCATTTAAAGACTATAATTCTTATTACGATTAATCTTAATTACATTCTTAGGCCCATGACAGATAGACATCACTTTAAGACACTGAATACAAGGGATATATGGTATGCAGTGGTCCACTTT
>CANXYI010109618.1:0-11408 GCA_948208565.1 Hura crepitans
ATTTTAGTTATTATTAAAATTATGACTAATTTTAATTGAATATAAAAATTACTAAAATAAATAAATTATTTAAGAGTAAGAATAAATTTTAATTAACTAAAATTAGTTAATTTTTGAATTATTTTTTCATATATAAAAATCCTTATTACAGTCTAAAAATAAAATAATTGAAAAATAAAATTAAAAATAAATAAAAAATTTATTTTCTACGGATGCAAATTCCGTTGCTAATCCGATGCTAAAATGAAAGAAAAAAAATATTATTTTAAAAAATTTATTAGCCACGGATGCAAATTCCGTTGCTAATCCGTAGCTAATATTTAGAAATTATATTTTGCTATAGCGACAGATTATTCCGTCGCTAAATTCATTGCTAAAATTTCTCACCAATGCTACGCACTAAAAATTAGCTACGAAAATCTAAATCCGTAGCTCTTCCGTCACTATATTAAAAAAAATTTATTTAGCTAGGGAATTTAATCCGTCGCTAAAATCGGATTTTTTTAGTGAATATTACAGAAAATAAAGGATGTAAAGATACAAAATTGAACACACTTAATTTATAGAGGTTAGACCCCAGATTATTCTTCTCCCAAAGACTTATACTTTAAGAGTTACCTATCCACTGTATAATACTTTTAATTGAGCAAGAGTAAAATCTAGTAGAAGTCTAAAAGCTTATCTATTCAATCTTCTTTTTTTTTTTTTTTAAGTAAAAGACTTCTCCACACTTCATCCTTTTTTTCCAAGTAAAAGAATTATGAACACTTAGTCCTTTTTCCCAAATATAAAGACCACAAATATTTAATTTTTTTTCCTAAGTAAAAGAATCCAATCACTTGTTAGATTTTTTGAACCTTAGGTCACTAGCAAAGCCTAACTCACTTTTCTCAAAATACAAAGATAAAACTTGTATGCACTAGCTTCTAAGTCCCCATAAGTCCAATGATGATAACCAGAAGTATAGTTCATATAAGCAAATGCCTTTGTGATGAAAGATTCTGAAAAAGTGAAAATTCTTTGTATTAGTTTTGTATCTTGAATTTTTTTTATGGATATGAATTTTAACCCGATTCAAAAGCTTGCAGTGCATCGCAAAATGCAGAAAAAATGGGAATATGTGTTTGGTAATGGAAGGCTTGGGTTTAACTCATGCTGATTCCAAAGAGGGGTGTGGGGGGCTTATGGGAGCATCGTGACGAGAACTTGGTGATTTTGTGAAATGATCAAAATAGAGTTAGAATGGATGAAGAATATTTATAGGACTTAGGAATAATCTCCAGTGGAGATAAAATGAAGAATGAAAGTGAGTAAACCCCATTTATAAGCCATAGAAATACCAAAAATCTACATTTCACAAAATGAACCATCGCATGACTCTCATGAATAGCTGCACGATTATGCGTACTAATGCATGACTGCGCATATGATCATGTGACTATTTCAAAGGCAATAAGAACAACCGCATGATAGTTTTCTATAGAACGATTACATGATTCTAAATTCAATTTGAACTCTACTTTTGAGTCTCTACAAATCTAAAATCCATTTAGGAATGTATCATACAAGTTATGGTTAACTTGTACATCTAATTTTGGAGTTGAAAAATGATATAAACACTTAGAATTCAAGCCTATAAATAGCCTTCACCTCTCCACCATCAAGGATATAAATATATAGATAATACACTTAAAATCAAGAAGAAGAGTTTCTTGAGAGCTCCCATCAGTTTGTTTAAGAGTTAATATTCTGAAAATCATTAATTCATAATATCATTGAGAGTTTATAGTTATTATAAGATTGTTATAGCTATTTAAAGGAGTTCTTGGAGGAGTTTTCCACAAATTTGGTGTTCTATCATCACAAATCTTTTGGTTACCTAAAGCATCATTATTAGTAAGTTTTAAGGGCCAGAATGCATATCTTTCATCATAGAAATCATATTTTCATAAGTGTTATATGGTTAGTAGCATTAAAATCATGTTTTCTTATTTTATATAGTTTTATATCTTGTTTATTCATAAAACTCGTTTTTAATCTTTGTTTACATAATTTTGCATAATAAAAGTTTTTTAATTCATGTTTTAAAGTCACAAACATGTCTTCCATCTCATATATGAATAATGGTATGATTATATGAGAATTATATTGCATATTGAATTAGTTATATTGATCAAAATTTCATACCGTGTTTTATTACGAATTTATAGTTTATTTTACCACAATTATATTATTTATGTGCTTGAGGTGAATCTTAAATCATAAAAATTGCATTTTGTATTAGAGAGCATGATTTCACTTGTTAATACGGAGAATGCAAATTGATTACTAGACGTAATGATTATTAAATGTCAACTACGAATCCAATTCTTTGATGATCGATGGTTTGGTCCCTATCTTAGGTTAAAACACTTATGCCAAGTTTATTAGTTCTTATTTTGCACCGAGTGGTGATTCCTGACATCTGTCATGAGCTTTGTCTAGCTCATAAAACTCCTTAAAAAAACTACAACCAAATTATACTATAAATTCAAGAATGTATATAATGTATGAAGCTCAAAAGAAATAGATTATAAAACCAATTAAAGTTCAAACATGGTATGCTATATTTTTCTTAAGATTATTCTATTTTCTATTCTCTTCTTCATATGTTTCAATTTCAAAGTGGAAAGTGTATATAGTCTTCAAAATTTTACTATTAAATATAAAATCAATAAATAAGTTTTCTAAAAAGAACGTTCTCAAACATAATTTTTTCAAAATATCAATATTAAATGTGAAAGCACTATAAAGAGTTTTTATGTAAAAAATTTTCAAATTTTAATACAAATGAAATATGACTTTTGAAAATAAATTATTTCCATAGAAATGTGTAATCAAATCAAAATTTCACTTCCAAAAATCTTATGACCATTTAAGAATATATATGAGCTCTCCTTTTAAAACTTGTAGAAATTTTTCCCTTTTAAAATTTTATAAACTCTATTATAAACTTGAAAATTTGTAATATATAAGGAAAGATATTCTAAATTAAATTTATTTAGGAAAATCAAAAACCAAATGAGGAAAGCAATTTGTACATGATATGAAAGTGTGAGCGTGCGATTACTTAATTATAATATTTCACAAATAAATCTTAATATAACCTTATATCTTCAAATCTTCAATTGAATAACTTGATCAAACTTAAACATCTAACATATCTCAAATTAGAGTTCTCATGTGCTTCATTTCTTCATTAGAATTTGACAACCTACTCTATTATGTTAGATTAGCTGTAATAATTTTAATTTGTAAAATTAACATTTAAAAACATATAGTATAATATAACAAATGTTTTGTTAATGATCAAAATCAAATAATATAGATCATGTCCTCATTGATCTAACAAGAGATTTCAAAATATTCTTTTAGCTTGTTTTTAGAAAGATAGTATGAGTAAAACTTATTTAAAAGTTAATAAGAATAAATCCAAATTCGCATCCTAGAATGAAACATGAAGTGTAAGTTTGGTTCTTTTATAATATTTTACTTTTTTTCCCCTCAAAATTTCACTTCTAATTCTCTTTATAGATTGTGACACTTCTTTCACTTCCTTCTAAGGTACCAAAAATCTTACATAAAACACCAAATAACCTAGTGTAAATAAAACTAAATCTAATATAGACAATCATTTCTTAATCAAATTCATGTAAATTATCACCACTATGCACAGTAATTAATTGAAAGTAAGTATACCTATAAATCTAAGAGATATCACTCTTAATTGAAGATCACAAATTCAAATTCTAATTATAAAGCATCTTTAGATTTTGAAAAGAATTGCTCTATTATTTTATCAGCCATTGATGAGCTTAGGATATAGGGAAATTAAAAGAAAATGATACTTGGTACTTACTAACTAAAAGCTTTTTGTGTTTGAAAGATAGATGATCTCCTTTGGTTGGCCCCCCAAACTTCCTTTTCACCTTTCCTCCATTGATACCTAGTTAAGGTGAATATTCCCAGATGGCCTAATGGGTCCACTTTAGACATGGCATAGGTTTCATAGTTGAATTAGGTCAGTAAATCTATACTTGAGGGGAGGCTAGGTGTGATCCTCAAGTTACTATTGGACAACCTCTTGGAGTGATTCTAGGGGTTGCTTCTTGACACTTAGGAATGATTAGGCCCTCCAGGCTAACTATTTGGGCCTAAGGAGGATGCATAGGATAAGCCTGGTATATCATTAGTCCCTTTATTCTATAAGACATGTGTGTTCTCAAGAGTAACTATTAAGGAAGTGGGCTTGTCACATTTTTCAAAATGATTAATTCACGGGTCCTTTTGTTAGCTAAATTCTTATATTTCTTAGTAACCATTTAATTCCCTTTCTAGCAAAACTCTATCCCTTTCTTGTTGCTCTTGACTCTCTTTTTTTGATTTCCTGTTCAAGCCCATTAAAATCGTTTGCCTTATTTGTAAATATTTTTAGGTACGACCTTTACTGTAGCTTTCCCTTGTTTCTCTTTTTCTCATGGCCTTCTCCACAACTATTATTTTCCCCTCTGTTACTCACTTTGAGTTTTAAGGTAATATGAATAGGGTCATTAAATTGGTCAATCCTTTAAAGACTTTTCACTACAAAATTAGAAAGCTACTAAAAATGAGAGGATTGGTCTGTAGCTGTGCTCCGGTATAACCCCAAGTTTTGTTAATACCTAATCCCAACCTCATAACCTAGTGGTTTATCAGAAATAAATAGAGTAAGGGTTAAGATTTCCACTCTCCATTTTTCAAAGGAGTTATTTTCCTATTTCAAAGTGAACCCTAAGATGCTCACTCTTAATTCCATACTATTTGCTATAAGTTTTGAAAAGATATGTCATGCATATGGTTTCCCTCTTTCTCCTGCTTTGTTTGCTTCTTTTTTCATATATAAAAGGTCTCAGGGAGGGTTCTTCAATTTTTAGGGTTGGCCTAAGTGTTCTTTGTTAACCAGTATAAGTAAGAGGATAAAAGAATGGACACTTGAATTCCTTATAGTAGAGATCCAATAGAGGTTAATTTGGGTTTCTCTTTGGATTAGGGATCTATAAGGGAATTGATGAACAAATTTCCTTCTTTAGTTCCTTTTGAGGAGCTTTGCTTCCTACAACTGTGTGTAGTCTCTAAAAAGTTTGGCATGAATAAGGCAATTCAGTTGTAGCCTAGTGACTCTATTGATATTGCTAGTATCTGTCCTTAAATGTTTTTATTTCATCTTCATCTGTTAACTATCATAATATGTTTATTAACATCTTATTCTCTTCTTCTTTTTTTTTTTCATAGAATCTAATATAGATATGCTAAAGTTGCAACTTCTTAAAGATTCCAAGTTTTCTTTAAAGAATATTAAGTCTATAAATGAGAGTCTCTTGTCTAAAAGCATTACCTAAGTGGCTGAGGAGTTAGGTTTAAATGATTCGGGTGTTAAAGGTGCATTTTCCACAGTTGGATCTAGTCTATTGATCACACATATAACCTTACTTATTTCTATTGGAAGGTCTCTTAGGAAAAGAAGCAACCTATGTATCTTTATTCTTTCCACATCAAAGGGTTTTTTTATGGCTTCTTAATCTAATGGTCCTACTTTAGTAGTAATTCGTAGTGGGTCTAGGGATCCTTATCAAGTGTAGTTTCAAGTCCTGTTTGAGGGTTATTGGGGATCCTTTACAAAGGACCAACAAGGATCCCCCCACTAGCATGGTTGATAGCTTGCCATCTAGTGATGTTGAGGATTTTCTAATAAGTAAGCATATGTCAACTTTTAGAATAGCTATAGGGGATCTCACATTGGATTCTCTAAGGCATTATGTAAAGAACAGGGTTGCCCCTTCTCCTCTCTGATCTCCTTCTGAAGATTTCAATAGCAGATTAAAGAAGAAAGAACTAAGTGAGGATAAAGAGCCTTCATCGTCTGATGGTTTTCAATCCCTAGGAGATTCTATTAATGTTTCTTTGGATGATGTGAACTTTTTCTCCTTTTACTCCTTTTAATCCCTTAAGTTAGCTCATAGGTTAGGAAGTTTAATTGGTGCTAGGATTTCTGATCCTCAACATGTGGGCCCTTCCTTTCATCTAGCTCAAACCATAATCGAGCAGTATTTAGGGCTTTCTTTCTCATTGAATGGTAGGAAGTTATGTCATATAATCCTACAAACACTTCTTAACTCACACACTAATCAAAGGATTACTAAAGATAAGATCCATTTTGGGCTATGTTAGGTGCTACCTAAATTATTTGAGTATGATTTCTTATATTTTTCCTTCCTTTTAATTTATTTGTCTCCTATCTTTTTATAGGGATGGCTTCTATAGCGTAAGGTTTACTATATGTTAAAGAGACAAAAGGAGAAAAAGCCAAGCTAGAGAAGAAAATGATGAAAGGAAAACAAGTTAAGGAGAATATCAACAAGTTAAAGTCAAAATTTGAGCAAAAGACCTCAACTTTGGAAAGTCATTTATCTTCGACTCACTCTAAAAGAAAGCTAAAAATGGATTAACATACTGCTTTACACTTTGAGCAGGATAAGGCTTGGAGTGGCAAGGCTGCCCTACTTAAAAAGCACAATAGACTGCAAAAAGAGAGTAATAATCTCAAAGTAGAAAGGAATTGGAATTTGAGTACACATAAGAAGAATTCAAAGCTTATTAAGGTTCTTTAGAGGGACTTTAAGAAATTCGAAGAGGATTTAAATATGGCCTCCCACTGCTCCTATGACTTAGAGCTAGAGTGTGAAAAGCTCAACAATGATAACTTGAGTCTAATAGCAAAAAGTAATCAATTGTTTTCAAACTATCAGAATAAGAAGAAGAGAAAGGAAGACCTCCAGTTGTAATTAGATAAACTGAGGTAGGCATTTGAAGATTATTTATCTTCTAACGAATTTCTATAAGGGGTTTTATAGATGTGCTAAATTTTATGATCACGAATTCAATCAGGGACTACAAGAATCTCACTTGAAATTATCTTAGACACTCGACATGTTTTAGAGAGTGGCTTGTGCCTTAAAATTGAGCATAAAATGAGTTTATAACTCTCAATTTAATTTGAAAGGACACTAAATATAGTTTTAGTTTTACTTTCTTTAAAGTTTTCCAAAATGACATTTTGCTTACTACTTGGATTCCCTTTATGGCTTCTAGAATTTATCTTATGCTAAACATGGTAAATAACTATTTTAAAGTAGAGTTTTAGGATCAGGCTAACCCAATTTTTAGTTTTAATCTTTTTAAGCTATTGGCAAACATCATGAAGGTTGGTTATAGGTTGATCAATATCCATATTTAGAACATCTGTAAAGGTTCAGTAACATTTGAACCATAGGCCATCATTAATGATGACCTCACTTTATTGTAATACAATGCACACACTAATGGTTCAAACTTCTGAACCATCATTAACATATGTTTCACCACTATATGGACTGCAATACACCTCTTTTTGTATAGGTCATGGTTGATTATCAAAGAGATTTTATTGAAAATCCCCTTAATAATCTAAAAGGGGGCTATCTAATACTATGATGATAGGACCGAGATCGTGCTCGTACGAGGTCCCCCACCTGCCGCGTTACCTACTACTTTTTCCTTGAGGCTAAGACATTTCTTCTTTTTGCTTTCTAGATTAATTCCATCATGACTTCTTTATCTCATAACTTAACTTCAAATCCCTCAAATGTAACACCTCCTACTCGATCCACTTCCAAACCAAACAAGAGATGCCACTTTTCGGTAGGTCACCCATATTATTTCTACTATCACCCACAACTCATTTAACTTGAAAAGAAATGTCTTATGGTTTTATAGTTTAGGCCTAACATAACTCACTCTCATTATACTTTGTTTACATGTCATATAGGGTCCTAAGTGGACAAGTTCATTTAAATTATCAGAAACCCTCAAAAACCTCTAAACCAATTCCGGCAGTATAATGACTATTTGAGTAGAAATCCAAAAATTTTAATCTATACAAATGAACACTTCTATAATTATCTCATCCATAATTTAACTCATAGGATCCTTCTGATCCACCATAAAACTCGTCATCATCAATAACAACAACTCACGTATAATTTAACAAGCATGCAAGTATAACATCAGTTATAGTATTACACCTTATTGTTGTTACAATAATATCCATCTCCTATATGTGAGTGTATCTACAAGTTTATAATATACATAACTGAAGGACATAAAATTATACCCAAAGGAAGCTGACTACTATGTTGCTCTAGTGAGGCTAAACTGCACAAATTATCTATTACCTATGTATCGAAACAACTGATATGCTAAGCATATGCTTAGTGGTGAATTTAATGATTCATACACTAAATCTCACACATCACGCATTATGCCATCTCATGTGTCATATATCATGCCATCTTATATGACATGCATCATGTAAGCATCCCATTATTGTCACAGTTACAACATACATCATGGTCAGTTATTAATATGTAACAAATTATATAAAGTTATGCCTATTAGGTCACCTTTTATTTTTCATCTTATCTATTTGTATTCCTTTCAATTAGTATGATTCATTAATCTAGTAAGTGGCCTATATCCAAAAGACTACACTTTTAAACATTGGATAACAGGTTCTAAACTTGTATAGGGGCCCGCATTTTAGACCTTGATGGTTGCACCCATCATAAATCTCAATTTGTGTAAAGGGTTATATTCCAGAACCTCGACGGCTACACCCATCTCAAATCTTATACAGGGGTCCTTATTCTAGACCTCGATGACTGCACCTGTCATCTCATCTTATATTATATCTCAAATGTGCAATGGCCTTCATAGACCTCAAGGTGGTTGCACTTGCATGACATCATAAAAAAGGTCAATATCATATCATTGTCATCCTTATGGATTCACATCTCATGACACTGAAGTGTCCTAGCAGCTACTACTCCCTAGTTGACCGGTCAACCTATCCAGTAAGTGTCTAACTAATATGGGTGTCTAGTTATATTCTATTTAATCTTCGAGTTATAATTAATTGCACCTATTTGTCTTGACATTGCTTAAGTAGTTTAGGTACCATTTCATTATCTTCTCTTTTCTTTCCTCGTCATTTTTCAAATCTCATTTATTTCTTTTCACACTATTATATATGTTCATTGTAGTAGCTCCTCATATAAGGTCATTTTGCTCACTCTCTCATGTCATTTTATGCATGATCATCACATACTTTTTTCATCTTTTCTTGGTCATTTAAAATCAATTCAAAGCATTCAATTCAACATTCCCTAATTCTTTACTTCATAATATTTACTATTTCATTATTTAGCATTAACTCTCATTATCTAAATGTATATTAACAATTTAGCTTCAATTCACACAATTACCATAACATCTCAATTTAGTCACATTATCTCACCACATCTAAAGTTTATATTCTCTTCTAATGAATGTTTAAAACACTTTACACCAATTAACTAAAATAACCTTACACATTATCTAAACAAACATTAATTTTATTCATTAAATTCTTTAATGTGCAAGTTTTGGCCATCATATGTCCATCACTATACCCCATGTTTTCTCTCTATTTTCTACATCATTTAGGGTTTAAATAATGCATACATATGATGCCAACTCATTTCCCATGCAAACTCATGCCGTGACTTGCAAACATATCATTTCCATACACATACACATACCAAAATTGCACAAATTCCTAAGTTAAAAATGCATGAATCATTAAATTCACTTACTCAAGCCTCTAAAATACTCCTTATCCCTTCCTCAAGCTTGGCCTTCTATCTTTTCTACCACTTCACTTTCTTTGTTTACAAATATACACATATTTCATAAACAAAACTTCACCAAAAATTATACACAACCAAAATTAATTCTAGGCTTACATCTTATCTTAGAAAAATATTAGACTTAAGTAACTTAAATCCTATCTTAGAAAAATATTAGACTATAAAAATGACCATTTTTACTCACTTTGGTCACTGTTCATCCTAGGTGGAAATCCACCAATCTAAGCCTTCTTATGGCTTTTTCTCACTAAATTAGTAGTTGGGCAGTTATGGAGGCAAATCTAGTTAATTGATTTGAAGAATTATGGTAAATTTATTAGGTAAAAGAAGAAAAAAAAAGAGGGCTTAGGAGAAGAGGGATGGCATCAGGTGAGGGGGGAAAAGAAGGAAGATAAAAGTAGTTTGAATGGTCTAGGGTAGTCTCTTATGTATGGAATGGAGGGGTGGATGTGTGATAATGGCAAATGGATGGCTAGGATTAATTCTTAGCAAAATTCTCTCAAAATATTCATATCTCATGCTCTAAATCTCAAAAAATTCAACTAATGGCTCTAAAAATCATCAAAATTAGTATTTTAATTATCCTAAAATTCATAATTTTTTTCCAATAAAAATTTTTTTTTGGGTCAAGACATCATCAATTAAATGTGTTTATTTACTTCTCGATCTCAAAAAATTTCAAAACCAATTCTATTAGCTTAGTTAGAATTTTTTACCATTAAGTTATGCTATTTTTAGAATTTTTTGAGTACTTTTAAAATAATTTATTGTTCAGCTTTAACTGGATCACTATTCATGGGACACTGGTAAGCAAATTTTACAATCTATTTTAACCCCTTAAATGACTTCGATTTGGTCTCAAATTTTACCCATAATTATGTTTTAATTAATTCTATCATTCTATAGCCTTAGTCCATCCCGGGTTTTCGAAAGTACTATTCACTGTTCAGGTATCCCTATTTATAATATTAAAAAATTACGAGTGTTACATCGAAGGTACCCTTTATGGCTATTATATCTTTGTCTATATCTCTTTTGTCATTTCTTTTCTTATCTACTAGGACCTGTTGATCTACTATCCCCTTTTTGTTATAGGTCTTGAAGAGTAGTACTTCGGAGCTTATCCCTCTAATTATTGGGGGTTTTTTGATTGAACTACTTCTACAGTTCCTCCTCTAACCTTATCCATGACATCTTGAGCTTTGATTCTCTTCTCGTCTATCACTTAAAGTTTTATTATGGAGCATTTAACTATCTTAGTACCCAATAATTAGGTTATTTCTTTTTAATGTTTTACTTTATTAAAGGTGCCCTTGGTATGCCCTATTCTAAATTTCATCTTTTTATTTTGCAGGATGAGCCTTCCAATAGGGGAAAATCCCTAAAGTTGTTTTTCTACAAAGTCTTTTATTCTAAACCATGTACCTTTTATTGACATTTCCTAGTTTTAAACGTATTTTTTGCTGTATTTATATATTTTAGAATATTTCTTAAACATTATGCGATATGTATGGACATTATTTTGTTTGAATGCAGGATTTCAATAGCTTTTGCATTTCTTTTCTGAATGTTTGAGATCTATTTTAAGGTCTACCTCATTTATATTTT
>CANXYI010109679.1:0-19054 GCA_948208565.1 Hura crepitans
GTCGTAAAGGTCTTATCATAATAAGCCCAAGCCTAGAGCTCAACACTAATCCTAATAAGGGTGTAAAGGCAAAACCCTTATGGTATGAACTCAATGATTTTTTATAGGGTCTATGATGATAGCCAGCGACAAGTCCAAGTAATAAGATAAAGTAACTTAAATCCTAGTCTACACAAACTAATAGTATAGCTAGTTTGCACATACATGTTAGCCTAAGGTTTACATGAACTAGCAAACTAACAATCTAAATGAACTGAGCCTATGGCCTATGGTTTGTATGAACCTCTTCCTTGAAATATGGTTCTCATGAACCTCATTTGAAATGCTTCTAGAAAATTAGTTTTCCTATTTGGACTCTAATTTATAATCTGGTGAGACTTCTTATTTAGCTAAATGGGAAAGCCTCACCAGAACCTTATAAATACCTCTTTTATCAACTTAAATAGAGAGGAACATTCATCAATAATTAATCAAAGAAAGCTATAGGACGGAAGCAATTCTACAAGTTAGAAACCCTTACATAAACTCTATAATTTTTTTTAAACCACAACTTTTGTCTTGTTGCTTAGAGCATTAATCAAAAGGTAATATCTGAGGCCACTATTCTTATTATTGTTGTTATTTTAAGCTTATTTTCTCTACTTTAATTATTAACCAAGGATCTCCAATGATTAATTGACATGTGAGGCAATTCGTTGTAATCCCCACATCAATTATAGGAGCAGGTTAACATTTATGTATTATTTTCTTCATGTTTTAATTGCTTATAGAATAATAGTAATCGCAGTTAAATTCTAGAACTAACGATCAAGTCTGTAAAGACCTCTTTTCATAAGGAATAAGGTCTGCATGGACATTTTACTAGAATATGTGTTTAATTAGAGGTCTATATAGACCTTCTTGCAATTAAAGTACTATTATTGCTATGTAATTCATTATTCATTCTAATAATAATTTTAACATGTATAAATATTGTTAATGTCTATTCTGGTGATATTTTTTTTATTATTACATATCACTAGTACATTTTGTTATCACTTGATTTTTTAGTACTTTTAGGTCCTCAAGGATCTCTATTTGTGTTTCTAATCCTATTATTTGAGTTGTGCAAGTTTGGTCCTCTATATTGGATATATGGTCCACATAGACCTATGTTAAGTACGTATGTAGTTTGCATTGACTTAGTAAGGAAGATCAAACGAGTCCGTATGGACTCGATGACATTTAGTCGAAACATGTTTCATTATATACTTTATTCATTTTGGTTGGCTCTTACTTTGTGTACTTTTCTATTATGGTTGTAATAGATAGTTTAATTAACTTGTTTTACACGTAAAATCTAACTTCACAACAATGATTTTTCTACATAATTAATTAGTGTTTTCCTAATAAATGGATTTTGATTTCATTATAAAAGTCATAACAAAAATATATTTTAATAAAAGCCAATTTTCTAGAGATAGGAGTTGGGCAATTACTGCCAATTTTTATAGAATTACAGGTAATTGTCAGGTCAATAAGCAATTAAATAAATAACACTTTTTATGGATATATAAATTATATATTTACACTTTGTTGTATATTTTAGTTATTGCATTTTTCTTCTCCTTGTGGGCAAAAGTGACGTGGATGTTTTTAAATTACTTTGCTTGCTTGTATGATATTGGATTGATAAACATTAGGATGTAAAAAGGTATATTATCGAGGCATAAAATTTATTGCCGAATCCTTTCTAAATAAAAGATCAGTAGGTCCTGGTGGTAACTCCAACACGGTTGCTTTGTCCTCCGCACATCTATAGTTGTATATTTTTTTAATTATACATTCCTTTACTATTTTAGGGTGTTCATATTTGGGTTTATAGGATTAATTTAGATGTTGTAATTATAATTTTGTTCTTTATTTTCTTGATTATTTCACTGTATAATTTCATGCATATTGTAATAGGTTAGTTTTATAATGTTTTTCTCCAATTCATAAGAAAAATTACTAAAATATTTTTCAGATAGTAAATTGAATCTTTAATAAACAAAAACTAATAAATAAAAATGACATTTTATTAAGATAAAACATTTTGGAACCAATGTTTCGCAACCGTAAAATGTTTTGTACTAATAAAAAAATGGATTTTAATAATAAAACATTATCTAGAATAGAAAAAGGTTTTAATAAATATAAGTGTTCTAGAAATCAAAGTTCCTTTATGCCAAAAATGATTTTGAGGATTAAATTCCTCCCATTAAATAAATAATTGGCTCGCTTTCGTGTATGTCATTTGATTCTTATTAATCCTTTTATAGCTATTTGAATTACTTTTTATGTCTTTTAACAAATGTTAAAAATGATGTGCAAATGTGTTTTTACAATTATGAAATAGCTTGTGAAAAAGTATTTAATAAGCTTTAGAACCATTTAGGAACAAAAATTGATATTATGTGGTGGGCATAAAGAAAAGGATATTCCTAGACCTAAGAATCTCTTAGGTTTACTTGCTAGTTTAACCTACTGGGTTGTGACTCACACTTCCTTTTAAAGGTAAATTGCCTTATAGAGGACGCTCAACCTCTCATTACTTCTTAATGCCTTTTGTTGGGCCCTGGGCGTTGTGGTTGAGGTACCTCCAGTTGGTGACTCCACTAGGGGGTCCTCTATGAAAATTTGCTTTAAAACTACCTTATAATTAACATCAGTCAAATCTTTAGTTTTAAGGTTTATCATTTCTCGAATGTATATCATTATTATAAATTGTATCTTATTTTTCCTTTTGGTGGTGTTCCTTAGCATGAACCCTTTTTCACCCATTTTTGGGTTGTTAGGAATGATAATTATCAAATCCAAGCCTTGTAAATGATATATAAAATTGTGAACTAATTGGTTGCTAAAACTTGTGATTAGGACGACCTATGTGGAGAGACCCCATTTGGAGGACAATACCTTTAAGAATGTATTATACCATAACCTCTTATAATTGACCTAGCTACTATCCTTAGGGATCGTAATAAATTGCATATTGTATGTGATTTAAACTTCTATTATGACATAAATTCCATTTCTTCTTGAGACGAGGTTGAACCCATTAGACCTTTTATAACTAGGATGTGCTAGACCAAGTTTTATTTTGAAGAACTAAAATTCATCTAAGTACAGTTATCAAAACTCTCGTATCTATTTTTAATAACGAGTACTACGCTATCGGTACACTTGCTAGACATTAGCATACCTTACTTGTGCATATAAACATTGCACTATAATATACAACATTCTTTTTTAAAACCAACATGCAAAGAGAAGAGTGAAGAATAACATACCAAAGTTGTCGAGAGGAATAAATGTGATCTCCAATTCCAAGTCCAGGGCTACTTGTACCATCCTATTTTGGTAATCATGGTCATTGATAATAATAATGTTGCCCAGATCATTAGTTAGGCAACCAATGACCTCACCACTCAAGTTCGCTAGCTCATCGCTAAGACTAGCTAGACCCTCAAGATTGAAGATCAATATGTATGCCCTTTTCTCTCACTTAAATCATGGGGAAACAATTAAAGGGCAAGCAAAGGAGTTGTAGGAAAAGCCAATGGATTTTGATGAGCCACACCCTAGAAGTAATGACCAATAAGAAAATTAAAACACAAGGTAACAAATCATGCAAATAAAAGAGGCTAAGAAATGAAATGTTACTTATCCAATGTCTTATAAGGAGGCACTTTCCTTAAGAGGGTCATCAAGGCCAACGTATTGTAGTCACCCTTAATAATGAGGAAGTTATCACTCGAGTATCTCGATAACCCCTCAGTTATTTTGGTGTCGCTCATTTCAGCTTAGTAGTATGCCCTAGAGCACAAATGTAATAGGGACATTTTATATACATTTTCATTTATTAATAACAAAGGCATTTCACATTTATTACTTAGTGCTTATGTTATCATATTTGCTTGAATAATATCTTAAACTATGTAATAAAGTGTTTGGTATAAAAACACAGTGTAAAGGGAATCATAAAGCGTTCATGATGTGAGATTCTTATTACATGCAAAAGTATTTATACCTAAATTATCCCTAGTCATGGTATCAACAAGATAGGAAATTATTGATACAGATAGGACATTATTGATATGAATAGACTAGAATATGTTATACTTATTAACTAGGTCAACTAGTAGTTTTTGTAAGCTACCACATAGATTCTTGTTTGAGAAATAAGCATATTAGAGACTTATATATGAGATCATGACATAGAGCTATAATCTATATTTATAGAAGGATTATTGGACCTTTGGATTGAATTTTTAATTTAATTAAAAGGGCCCATGTGTTTGGTCAACCTTTGAATTATTAAATTGGACCACAGTTGACCCAAGGGGGTAGAGGAACTTTGACTAGGATAGGGTTGGACCAAAATGTGCCTACTAAAAGCATGTTCCACTTCAATTCAAGATAAAAGCTTGAGAGTCCCCCACAAAATGGTTTACCTTGTAGTGAGTGTAAGTGGCTACCCATGTGGTCAATTTGAGAAGTAAATTAATAGAGATTCGAGGTTTGAGAATCTCTTTTTATTCATGCCCACCACATAGTATTGATCTCATCTTGATAGTTCTAATTCTTATCATGTGAGACTCAAAATCCCATGCTAAAAAGTGTAAAGGTTCGAGCCCTCTTCAAGGTATAATATTAAGAATGCTCATTAAATGAGCAATTCAATAAGAGATCTCATATTGAATCAGTATATCAATATCGATTCAATTCGAGATCTTGGAATTAGAATAAGTTAGGCAGTAAATCATGAAATCTTGGTGATTTAATTCTTTTTGTCATCCCTTTTTAAGGACTCACATAAATCCCCAAATATAGTGCCATAATCTGTTCTATGTACAACAATGTGTTGAACTACTTCAATAAGTCTACATATAAGATATCCAGCATTTGATGTTCATATAGTAGTATCGATAACCCCTTTTCGTGCTCCATAATAAGAAATAAGATATTTTGTTAAAGATAGTCCTTCGTGTAAATTGCTTTGAATAGGTAAATCAATCATTTGTCTTTGCAGATTCGACATTAATCCTCTCATACCTATTAATTAGTGTACTTGAGATGCATTTCTCCTAGTTCTCAAAAAGATATTATATGGACTGGATTAAAGGTTTTGTCATCGTGAAATTAAGATTCATTTCTTGTTGCAAATATTCACTTATAGCATACCGTATCTCAATCGATTAGTGTAATTTTCCTACCTCGTGTACATTTCTATAATGATAATATTTTTCTAGAATAAAACTTTGTTATTCAGTATCTTGGACTAGCCATCCCTTAGAAGGTATTATTAAAAGATCATAAATACCTAATGTAATAGATGTAGCAGTGGCTTGCTAGAAACCTATAGTCTTTACTTAATTCAAGATGTGTGATGTATATGCCATTCTAAAATGATTTATTAATCTGCTAATAAGTCATTTAATGACAGTTTAATCTATCACTTTATTGTGAAAAACTAGATTGGCCTATTTGGCCATAAGTACCTCTATATTCTGCTAAGTTAGGTTTAGTAATAGATTTGAGTGAATGATTGGAAACTTCCTTTTCTCGATCTAGATTCATGTAGAAATTTAGGAACTATAGTCCTAGTTAAATCAAAGAGATCAAAATTCATGTCAAGATCTTAGAAATTACTTAGCTTAGATTTTTGTGATTTAATTAGATACTACTATCTGAGTAAACTTGACAAAACCCTTGTATAGCTTATTTGATTTCTTGATAAAGAGAAATATGAATGAAACTCAAAGTAATTGATCAAGCTTACATAAGTGGAGGAGCATGTGGCTTAATTCGATGCAAAGCAAAAATACCTTACTAGCGTTTGACATGCTACAAATCCTCTAAAAATCATCCATGGATCTTTTGATGCATATAATTCACAAAAGATGGCAGAAAGAAAATAAAAAAAAATTCAATGTGTTGATTCTAGCCCTCATTTTTTTGGTTTTGGATGCAATCAATCAGATTATATAGATATCTCTTTAACATAGCATAGGTCATTGAAAGGATCTCAGAGACACACCAAAGCATGAAAGCAAGGATCTTTTAGAAAATGGATTCCTATTCAAAGAGTGCATAATTACATGGATAACCTCTAATCGAGATATATGGTTCCATGAGTCTATGTGTTTATATAGATCCTATTCATGGAAAAACAAAAATGTGCAAAAGCTTTATTTGCCTCGGCCATTTTATGAGTCTCTTTCTTTTTGCATATGGCATCACCATTCCCTTTGGTAGCATCCACTACTTCGGAACTTAATTTGTAAAATCTTTTTATATCTATTTATTATGAATTAAGAATAAAGTGCTTTATACATAGTTAATAGTCTACACTTTATTGAATAACAAAAAGAATTACAAAAATGCACATTTAATAAATACTAAATATGCTATAACATATGCAAAATTGAGCTAATTCATTAAAAGAGAACTTTGGTCCTCAAAACATTTTAATTTGGATAATTAGAACTTCAGTTCCAAAATTATTTGTTGAAGTCATTTGTTTATTACAATCCTTTTTTAAAATTAATTTTAAATATCTATGGAACTTTGGTTCCAAAACACTTCTTTATTAATAGATTGTTGTTATCAAATCAAAACAATTTTAGACAATTAGAGACTTTGGTCCCAAATCTTTTAATTTTATTCAATCAAATCCTCATTTTATCTAGAAACCCTTTAAATGATTATTCTCTTTGAATCATATCAAAATCAGGTATTTCTACCCTATTACAACATTCATGAAATAATATAAGGAAATTTAGGGACGGAAGAAAATCAATGGAGGTTTTCCCACCATGGAGCCATCGACTAGAGAGAAAAGGGAGGGGGGAGACACTATTCCTTTGTTGACTCAATTAACCCCCATTTGACCATATATATAGGTGGGTGAAATTAATTAAGTCAATTTCCTCTCTTCTCATATTTTAACACTAAAACCCCTTTTTCTTTTCTTAAATTAATTCCCAAAAATTCACTTAATCCTTATCTTACTAGCCTTTAAAAACCTGAGCTCAAAAACCAAGAAAAATCAATTAGAAGTCACTTTTTAACTTTATCCGATTTAGTAAAAAATACTTTCTAATATCCAAAAATTTCACTTCCAATGCCGATAGACTATTTGAAATATTTAAGTATCAAGTTGTATCAATCTTAGAATTTTCTAAGCAAAATTTGAATATTTTATGATTCAGTTAAAACTAATTCAGTATTCACGTGACACTATTGTAAAACTTAACTATGAAAATTTTAACCATTTAAGCGACTTCATTTTGACTTCAAATTTCACCCAAAATTATGTTATGATTAATACTTTCTTTTAGTAAAATTAGTGTTCCTGGCCTCGAAAAAACACTATTTGTGACACCCTTTACCCGATTCGATTGCCGGCCGGCCATCATACACGACTAAGATGTGCGCATATAACATGTTATCCGACCTTAATTTATACTTCAATGCTATTTAAAACATTTTATCTAGAATGAAAAACACATACTAAAATGGGTTTCCAAAAAATCTTTCTTAACTGAGTTACATATTCAAAATTAGGAATTCTTGTGCTAAAATTTATGTAGTATAACTGCTGTACTGGACACTATCCAAAATTTTGAACAGTAACATGTAAGTAAGAAAAACACTTTATAATTTTTTCCCATTCATTCCATAACTTCGTGATCCTTCTAATCACTCTAAACATTATCACAACATCATGCAGTCTCAACCTCAAGAAGAGATGTCAGTCATGCATACATCAATTTAAAAGCATTTTAAACACAGGTATATATCCATTTACAATTTACAAAAATACAACACTCTGTGACTTAGGCCCAAAAATAAATACATCCAGCATAAGATTAAACTTTTCTATTATCTATACGTTTCATAACTTAATTACAATAGCAAAATATACCAAAATAAAGATCTTTCTCTTATTGATCTGGATGTCTTGAGGCTTGGGCTCAATTGTTCTCCTTGCCTATGGATTGCAAACAAAATGATGCACTAAGCGAATTACTTAATGGTGTAGTTGAAATAACTATTGCATGTAATTATAATACATATCCATTCTAATAATGTGTATTGGCATCATTCATAATTATAACAATTATAACAAATATAACATAATTCATGCCATATGTGTACACCATTTTAATATGAAGGAATTAACATGCTCAATAGCATCATAATATCCAAACACTTAACATTATACATACATACATACATACATACATACACACACACACACACCCCACTCATAAGCAAAAATAATGCTATTATTTTATTCTTATCAATATTCATCGTTCACATAATTAAAAATTATGTAGTGTGTAAATTATTAAGTTTACTCTAATTAAGAGTATATGATTATTTTTATACTGCCTATATTAATGAGAACATAAAACCTATGGATAATGGGATCATCCTGTGCAGTAGTCCCACAGGACCTAAATGGCTGTAGCTCTAGCATAAACTCATGCAGTAGCCCCATGGGACCTAAACGGTGGCTACACCCACGTAGAAATCCAAAATCATAAAGATAGATTTTTTGATCAGACTATGGGTGGACCCATAACCAACATCAAGCATCAACGTGCTTAGCAGCTGTTATCTATCCCTAGTTGATTGTTCAACCTATCTATCTCTATATTGTTACTCATACGGGCTATTTTTCATATTTCAATAATTTCCTCATCATTATTTAAACTTAATAATTCATTTTGTTGCAAATATTATATCAATACGACAATGCCAGGACTATTGTCTCATTTCCCTTATTTTTAGCATTTAAACACAAAGTCATATGCCTTAATTAATTTCATGTGCCTTGAATTTTCCATGTTGTGCTTTCATTCACAAATTGACATCAAAGTGTTCATTTTTCCATTGATAAGTACATACTATAATTTCATGCTTATATCAAGGCTTATAAATTTATTAAAAGTAATTAGGCCATTTCGGCCACCATATATACACACTCACTTTTCAAAACCTATTTTTAGATTCACAATTTCCATCATTTATACCAAGCTATGATCATGCTCAACTTATTAAACCCATTTAGCCATTATTTAATGACAAGCAACAAATTCATATTTTCTATTCCATTCCTCTTTATTTCTACTCCTTATGCCAACAATTGTACACTAATCATGTAACTCATGTAATAAGTGATTTCATTCATTTCATGCATATAAGATATACTTACCAATTAATCACCTCATATATGAAATTATCATACATATTTCAACATTTCATTCTTCTTATGTATTTGAACCTTTATAGATCATCATACTTGCTCAATTTATATCTCACAATTCTACATCCATATTCCATCATTTAACAACATTATGATATGGATTCACATTTACATCACCATATACATATTTACATACCATAAACCATTCAACTATTTTATCTTTTCACACTTAAATGCCATTCATTCTTCATACATCATGCATTAATGATTCATTTCATTCCTGTAATCATACTTTAATTGTCAATTTCACCTATATCACACAATTCACCCACTTTCACATACACAAAGCCATTTGACCATATATGTATATACACTTATACAATGTCTTCCACTATACATTATACATTCATAATCCAAATTATACTATAATCATATTTTACAAGTTAATTGTCCATTTACATAATAATTATGCATTTATATACATATATACATATTTTCATACATTATGTATATCTTAAAGCATACCTTAAATTCTATAATTAGGTCGATTATACATACCTAGTGTGATAAAAAGAATCCTACGAGGCCTGACTAAACCTTTGCTTTGCCCTTATTGCGACCTTGCTCAGTTTCGATAACTGCCTATTATAGATTCAATTTTAGAAAATTCATATAAAATCATACGATATCCAAAAATTACAAATGACCATATTATTCGACTCTTGGGCACCCACAGATTAAGGAAAAAATATTAGTTTTTAGAAATTTTTACCCAAATGAAAAATTAGTACTATTTATCCAACCCGATTTTGATGATTTCCTTTGATAAAACACTTAATTACGCTTCTAGAGAATGCGGGAAAGGTGTATGTCTAATTGAGTGTGGAGATTAATGGCTAAAAATGGTAGAAAGCTTGAGGAAATGGAGAAAATTCTCCCTTGCAATCCATCGGGTAGAGAGAGAAATGGGAGAGGGAGTGAACTTTGGTGTTTGACCAAAATATTAGAAAACTTAACCATTTTATACTATTTGAAAAGTTATTTTTTAATGTATTATTTAATTTTCCCCCTTTTAACTCCTTTTTCTCTCATTCAACCTCTCAAAATTAATTTAATTATGGCCCCACATGCTTTAAAAATTGAAGCTAAAAAATCAATAGAAACCTAATTAAAATAAAATTTTTATGCATCCTGATATTCAAATAAAATACTTTTCAACCTCCAAAAATTTTGATTCCAGTGCCATTAGACTCGTTGGAATTTTTTAGTTTCAAGTTGTATAGGTTTTAGAATTTTTTGAGCAATTTTGAAAATAATTTATGGTTTAGCTTTGCTTTAGTCACTATTTATAAGACACTGTCGTAAAAACTTTCTTTGCATTTTTAACCAATCAAATGACTTTTAATTGATTTCAAACTTTGTCTAAAATTATTTTATGACTAAAACTTTCATCCAATAACTTTAGTGTTCCCCAAGTCTCAGGAACACTATTTACCTAGGGAAAGTACTATTCATAAAAACCAAAATTTTTAGGTCATTACATTTTTCACGTCCTGAGAAGTAATATTCATAACACCAGAATTTTTTGGGTGTTAAAATGGTTATATCAATTATGTTTGACATATCGTCGAAATTATTTGATTTTGATAAAATCCCTTGAAATTTGAATTTTATAGAGGCTAGTTCTTCATGATTTTTATTTAAATTTTGATGGTAATTAAATGTGTTTAATCATAATTTCATTGAACAAAAAATTTGATCTTGATTGATTGCATAAATAATTTTGAATTTTGCATAAAAAAATCCTAGTTTATTATAGTTTCATTTTTTTGTCTGAATACATGGATGTTTTTATTTGTTTTAATTGTAATTTTTTAATAATTGAATCATATTTTTTATGAATTAAATTTTGATTTTATTTCTAAATAGCAAATATTCATTAAATTTTTTTATAAAATTCGAAAATAAATGAAGCATGAAATTAGATTCATGAGGAAAATATCAGATTACATGTGAATTAAATTCACAAGGTTGCTTCTTAATCATGATTGTGCATGATTTTGTTAATCGCTAAAGGTGAATTTTGTCAGTTATGTTATCCATCACTTAGATGATCCAAGAGCTTATTTGGCTTAATAAAATTCATTATTATAGGTCCAAAATTGTTTCATTGTCTATTGAAATTGATCAAAAGCCATTTGAATTGGATTTTAGAGTCCATGTTGTAATCAGTTTCTTAGTTTGCTTAGAATTTGATTCTATATATACAGCTTGTAATCTTTTAATTAAATTAAAAATTCGAATATGATTAAAGTTTTATTTTCTAGAGTTAAAGGATTTATATTATCCTAATTTAATTAAATTAGAAATTTGAATATGATTAAAGTTTTATTTTCTAAAGTTGAAGGATTTATATTATCCTAATCCAATAGGATTAAGATAAAAAATAAAATTAAAATTTGGACTAGATAGGGATAAAAAAATCGTATCAAAATTGAATTCCAAGTTTAGTTCGAATTTGATTCTTAGTGAATTACTACTTGTAATATTTTAATTAAGATAAAATTCTAATGTGATTAATGTAATGATCCAGAAATCTTAGGTTCGTGAATAGCTTTTTGGGTCATGAATAGTACTCTCAAGCCCACTCAAGGTATGAATAGTGCAAAGCAAATTTCTAAAAAGTACAATTCATAAGTAAGATAAGGATAAAATATGAAGTCAAAATGAGATTAATTTGGGGTTAAAAAATCAAAAATAAAATTCGAGTAATGAATAAGCAAATAAGACAAAATATTGAATAGTATCAAAATTAAGGGAAATGTTATTAGGTTAATTTAACAAAATTTGACCAAAGTAATTGAGGTTTTAACCAATTAATTATGGGATTAAAGGGACAAATGGGATGGAGACATGTGACATGACATGAACCATTGAGATTTGGTATTTAAAGAGAGGTTGAAAAAGAGAAAAAGATGAATATTAATTATCTTCCTCTCCCTTTTTGGCCAACAACTACAAGGCCCCTCTTCCTTAAACTTTTTTTCTTATTTTATCAATTAAATATTAGATTTCCTTACAAATATCATGGAAAACTTGAATCTATATATGGATATTAAAGAATTCGAAGAAAAAAATAGATTTTTGGGGTTGAATTCATGACTTTAAAGAGAGGTGAGTTTAATGTTTCTCTCTCTTCTTAAATTCTATAATGGGGAAATTTTTAATGACATGGTTAAGTAGTTATTGTATATGATTTCAATAGAGATTTTTTTATGTGATTAACGCTTGATAAGCTTCGATGCTTATCACCTTTGTTGGCGAAATCATTAAAACAAGAAAAGAAGAAGCCTTTGATTTTAAAGCAAGAAGAAAAGAAAGGAGAGAAGAAGATTTGGGTAGCTTTTAGAGGTAGGTGCTTCTAAATTGACTTCCTCATGATGAAATTATGGTTGATAAATTAAGGACTTATGGAATTGTTAGGACTTTTTAGAATTTACCTTGGATAATTATTTTGGCATTATGAAATGTAAGGTTTCATGTTTAAATATTAAGAAAGATTAATTTGTATAATTTTTCTATATAAGGTTGAATAGGATTAGCATGAGTAAAGAGGGAGTTTTTGCTTTAAAACTTGAAATTTTGTGTTGTAGTACATTTAAGTATCTTAGAGAATGTCTTTTGTGTGTGTGTGTATTATGAAAAAAAATGTGTATGCCATTGGTTAGAAAATTAGTGTTGTCGAAACTCTTATGTTAAGAATAGTTAAAAATTTTACTTAAATAATGTATGTTATTTGCCAATAATACGTTCAAAGTATAAGTTAAGACCAAGAAAGTGTTTTGATGTGAAATTTAGTAATTCTTTGCACAAATATGATTTTGGTCAAATAAATCACTATAAGGGAAAAAGGGAAATTTAGTTTGTCTCTCTTTGTCTGCTTTAAAGGTTATAAGATTTAAATTGTTGTTTTAAAAAAAATATTGCATGGGTATTAATCTAGAACATATAAATCACCTTTAATTTAGATGAATTTTAAGAATAGGCCGAATGATATATGAAACCATGGAATTGGGTGAAATGCATAGCTATGTGTATTATGATGTTAAATTAACTAGCATGGATGTGAATTATATGAGCAACAAAGGAATGAGCTTATAAAGTGCAATTGGAAAAAGTGGCCAAAATCAGTTATTATAAACTTTGGTAAGGATGATTTATTTTGTTTGACCATACTTGATATATGCTTGATAAGTATGCATTCATAAAATGTGCTATGGCATGATATAAGTTTGCATATGTGACATGAATTTCAAAAGTTTTATGTATGCAATATGATAATGAAATGATATGCTATATGAAAAGCATGAACCCATTTCTACCTAAGGTGTCTAAATACTTAAGGATAGTTTGGCATCCTAAATAGAGACATTAGTAGATTTATATTTTTACTTAGCTTCAACTATACTTGAATACTTTGCACTATTAGTTAATGTTGGCACTGCTCTATACCTTAGGCCATTGCTATGAGGGTAGTTTAAAGGTATTATTACACCCTATACCTTCAGGTGCTACTGAGATAATATTTTAAATGTATTGTTGCAGCCGTCCTAATATCTAGGCATTTATCCCATGTCTAGGAAGAAATAGGCCTATTATAAAGTTGACATCAACGAAGATAATAAATAAATCAAATTATGAATTTTATGCTATGTTGTGTAAGAACATGTACTTAACAAAACACAAAAGGGTATGATCACACACTCACTAAGTGCTTGATAATGTGGACCAAATATGTTATAATTGTTAAAATTTATGACATTGGTATGTATTTAAGTTGACTACTATTATGAGAATCATTATGTTGAATGCATATTTTTGTGAAATTGATTTAATATTTTTCTTGCCTTATTATTGCTATATCTGCTTTAAATGTTTCCTTTTGGAGTTTATAACTATGACATTCAATGAAAATTTCTATGTTAGAAACATTTACTGAGGATTTAAATCCCTAGTGCAATTGTTCATTGAGTAGATCTAGGGGTTACAAAGGATAAGGGTTAATTGGCATCAACAACATTAGACACAAGATTTTGTATCCACAGATACATATTTTTCATGTGCAATATAGAATGTAGGCATTCTTTTGTACATGTATGGCATATAGAGTAGAATGCATTAGAATTTGTGTATAGGTAGTTAAAGTTTTTATTATTTTGTCATTTCATACATCATATATATATATATATATATATAAAGAAGTATGGACTTTAGTGTTATGTTTAGATGGTAATTTATGTTAGTTTTGATGATGAAGGTGATGATGATAATGGTGATGGTGTTGATGAGGATGATATGATGTATGTAGTTAGTAAAGTTTGATAAATATATAAGTTTATAAATGTTTTCCTTTGTAGTGTTTTTAGGTAGTGCCCTAGACCACTGTTACGCTGTCGAATTTTCAACACGATGACCCACATTGTTAAAGTTCTTTTAAATAAGTATGAAGTTCTACTTGTAACAAGGTTTTATCATTAAAGACATGAATAAAAAAATTTTAGCACTCCCTATTATATATGTATATTTGTTAGGTAACATTAACTTAATCGGTTTCCTGTAGACTAGGTAAGGGGTGTTACATTTAGTTATATCAGAGCTTAGGTTTAGTTATTTCTAGGCTAGACCAGGCATGATAAGATATATATAGGATATGCATGTCACATCACTTCATCATACTCATATTCATCGATCGCATACAAGTTTGATGTAATTTATCCTCCTTTTTATATAGGTGTAAATAGGCTTCAGATCTTAGCAGCCGCTCAATGAGGCTGCTAGGGGTAATAGCCAATCGAGTGTGGGTGACTGACCTCAATAAGAGGCACTTACCAGTTTCTTATAGAATGCTGATACAAGCTCAAGTTGTAGTTCTACAACTAGTGGTCGACCTTTTAAGGCAAGTCACAGGAGCTATACTAGCACCACCTCTTCTACAACTATAACCTCTTCCACCTCCTCTTTTACTTTTGAAAATGATAAAGGAACAACTTTATAAGAATGGAGTTGAAAATTTTAGAGGAAAGAAGGAAAAAGATATGTTTGCAATCGAGTTTTAGATAGAAAAGACTGAAAGAATCTTAGATGAAATACATTGCACTTTTGAAGAGAAGGTTAAAAGTGCAACATCTTTACTATATGAAAAGGCTCACCAATGGTGGATTGGGGTAAAGAGGCAAGCAGAGACCTCTCATCCTCTTTAACAACTCACATAAGACTTTTTCCTCTCTTATTTTAGATAAAACTACATTAGGAGGGTCTATTTGGAAAATAAAAGGAGAGGGTTAATCCATTTCAAGTAGAAACAGCTCTTAATGTTAGAATATGAGAAAGAATTCTTGAAGTTAAGCAAATACACACTAGAAACGGTGGAAGATGAAGCAAACTAATACCGTTGTTTTAAAGATAGCCTCAATAACTCCTTCAGGATTTACATTATAGGATAAGAGATAGATAATTTTACTAAATTGGTGAATATAGCCATTAATGTGGAACAAGTAAAGCAAAGGGAGTTTCGTAGTAAAGAGAGGCAACATCATAAAAGGGGATAGCCCATCAATAACCTTTTTGGTAACAAGAAGGGCAAGACCTCTTAGACATAGCCCACTGGATCCCATAATCCTAGATAAAGTAATGCTTACAAAGGATGTAGACAACAACATAGGGGTGTAATTAGTGCTTCTACAATTTTTTTTGAGAGGATTAGCTCTTCTAGCTTGTGAGACTTATGGTAAGAGCCACCTTGGGGTTTATAGGAAGATCACAAGAGCTTGTTTTATTTATAGGGCTAAGGGACATTTTATGAGGGATTCTCTAGGCAAGTAAGACATACAGATTATAACACAAGCATTTATGCCTAGTTAATAGGGTGGTAGAAGAATATGTAGATAGAATACTGGTGGTTAGACTTATAGAGCCACTCTATGTAATGCCCTATAAAAATGTGGAAATAAAATATTAAACTATTTAATTTGTGAGTGTAAATGAAAATAATATTTTAAAATGATTAAAATTGGTTTTCTACTTAACATTTATGGTAAAATTGAGAAAAGGATAATAATGTGAGGAATAAAAGTGATTTTTGGCCATAGAGCTATTTGAGCTATTGGATGGGATTTAAATGGCAAATTTGAGCCATCCAACCAAAGGCTATAAATAGCCTAAAAATTACCTTGAGTTTCTTAAGAAAAACTAAACATATTCTTTCTTTGGCTTTGAAGAGTTACAGAGAATCCATTTGTGAACCTTAATCATCTATTGCTAAGATAATATGATTTTTTAATAATAAAGCTTGATATTAATGCATTTTGGCATGATTTAAGTATGAAAATTTCAATTTTTGACACCACTCTTGCAAAGAAAATCATCCATTTTTCTTTAGGCTTGAAGGTTTCACATCCATGACCTATGTAGGTCAAGCCCATGACCTTTCTTGAGCTAAAAACATAGTTTTTGGAAAAATTAGGCGGTCACGATTGTGACTCCTCAAAACTGGCAACTCATTTTAAAAATCTCTTACAAATAAAAAGGGTTTCAAAAGTGGTTTAAAACTTGATTTGATTTAATAAATTTGTGTAGTATTTGAGGCGTGTTTTGCAATAGTTATTGACTTAAATGCATAGTTATTAAAACTGGATCGGATTGATTGATCAAATTGATTCAACTGAAAATTGGCGGCTGGTCCAGTTCAACATAAAAACTAGTAAGCTTTTGATATATGCAATTTTGGAAAAATAATTGTTAAAACACCATTTTAGCTAAGTGGTTGTTCATGTTAAACGAACTCAGGAGGCGAGGGATCAAATCCCATCGCCTCCTTCTCCATTTTTTTTCAATTTTTTATTTAATTTTTTTAATAAGTCTTTATAATAATTTACTATAATATTATTATTATTTACTTTATATATATATATATATCTTAACTATTTTTCTATTTATTATTTTTATAAAATTTATTTAATGCAATGTTACTCATATTATATTTTTAAATTTTTTTATAAATGATTTTATTTTAAAAATATAAAAAATTTCGATCCAATCCGATTGAATCGGTCAAACTATGACCTAGTTAGCTGTCTGGTTCAATGTTCGATCTGATTTTAAAAATATTGCTTAAATGTGACATGAATTTTTAATTAAATGATAAAGACATGAGATTTAAAATTTTGGTGCTAATCATGATAAGATGATGATAGAAGTGATAATTGACCTTGATGAGTTATGAGTATATACATATGATACATAACTATGAGGTATGAGACACTGTGTACTACAATCATGGAAAAATGAGTATTATTATGTGTTTCCATGAGTATAGTCCATGAAACATATTTGTATGTGCATGTTATGTTGACCAAAGTTGAGAATTACTTAACTTCATATGACATTATGATAAGGTAAGCTATGGATGAATGTGATATATTTACGTGAATGTAAATATGTGTGTGATGTGTGATAAATTACACATAAGGTTGGTGTGAGACATATGTTGACTTTAAGTATAATATATTGTAATTTGTATGGCATATAAGCATATGGTAAGATGATAAAGAGATTATAAGCATGATTATGTGATGTGATATGTGATGACAACTGTGACTAGTCATGAGAATATGATTATGATACATGACAATAAGATATGAGAGTGTGAAATTGAGTACCGAATAATGATACAAGCTGACCTGATCAACATACCGTGTGATAACAAGATGTTATGAGAATTTATGTGTTAAGAAAAGTAATTATGATGAGACAAGCATTTTATACTTATGATGAATTATAATTATATAAATGTGGTACATGGTAAATGATATATAAAATTCCATACAACTAAACTATGGAAAATAAACAATTGTGTGTAGCATCTATGAGTATGCTATGTGCATAAGTTGTGAGAATAAAAAGAGTATGAGATATAAGACATGCGTGAACTTAACATATGGTAAAGATGTAGTCTAATGTGTAATATGAGATAACGTTATAAAATTTGAGAATAATTAAATGCAATGAGTATTGCATTTTAAATGTGTGCTTTGTGATAATTAAACATGGAAATTGAGAATAAGATTAATTAGTGTGATAATTGGAACTTAAAAACAATACCCATGTATGGATAGATTATTGATAGCATTAGGATATATTGGCATGCCAATGGGGGCTGTGTTTAGAAGTACTACATCCCAATCATGAGATATTACAAGTACAACAATGTAAGCCTTGCTTGGGTACCATACATTATGTGTGTGCTCTTCAGAGCAATTGTGATTTGTGATTACGAATGCGTAAGCCTCATTTGGGTACTATACATTATATTATGAGCTTGCCCCTTATGTGTTACTTTAACTACAGATGCGTAAGCCTTGCTTGGATATTGTAGATATGTATGATTATCCATTATCTATTCTACCTTAGTCAAGGTATACAATGGGCTAATTCAATTAAACTTAACTAAGTTTATCACGTATTACCTAAATGAGTCAATGATGAACATATGCATGGGATTTAATACGAGTAACCGAATGTGATTTATGAGTAAGGCATATGATGAATGTATGATTGCCGTGTTATAATATGTGCATATGTATGTATGAACTAAAAATGAGACTAACCTATAAGAAATAATAAGATAAATTAGCATTGCATATGATGAAGTAAATCTCATGATATTTGTATATGCTTCGATATAAATTGCCTTATAAGCATATCACTCTCATGATATTTATTTTATGTTGTATGTACACTGACCCAAGTGGAATAATCATT
>CANXYI010109855.1:0-12801 GCA_948208565.1 Hura crepitans
ACCAGACTAGCTGAAAAATAAACTATGTGATAAAAATTATAACTATCTATTTTTGGAATATAAATATTATAATAATATTTTGGTTAATAAATAAACTTAAAATGTGCTATAAAATTGCATATTTACTTGTGCCTTTTTGGACTAGATTTGAGACCTTTGTATGAATGGCAATTATGCCTATTGATTAGCCTAGATGTGTTTGGCTTTGGGCCTATGAATGTGCTTAAAAAGATGTTGAAAGTTGTGTCAAAATTAGACTTAAAACAGTCCCAGTATCTGACTTGAAAAGTGGTCGAAATGACATGTAACTATCCAGTTGACCATTACATGAACCAAAAATGTCATTGCATAGAAAGTGTTAGTTTCTTGAGAACTAATGCTATGATAAATCATAACATATTAAACCTTGAATTTTAGCAATAATAGGACTCAAGATTATTTTGGAATTTTTACCAAGTAGAGCCAAAATGTGGCTATACCAGACTAGCTGAAAAATAAACTATGTGATAAAAATTATAACTATCTATTTTTGGAATATAAATATTATAATAATATTTTGGTTAATAAATAAACTTAAAATGTGCTATATCCCTATTAGTTAGACACCCACTGGATGGGTTGACCAGTCAACTTAAGGTTATGTAGTTGCTAATTGTTTAATGTTCAGATAGTAACTTTATCGGTGGTTAGAAAGGTTTACGGGCTAATCTCTTTTATGTCACCCAGATGTTGAGATATTATTTGTGGCTAGGGAGACTTACGGGCTTATCTCTATTATGTCACATTCCTTATGATATTTATTTGTGGCTGGGGAGGCTTATGGGTTGATCTCTATTATGTCACATAGATACTATTTACTTGTGTTTGGAGAGGCTATGAGTTGATCTCCATTGAAGCAAAGATGTTGATACAGTGGCATAAGTCTAGAATGGGGACCACTACACCAGTTTATTTTTCCCTAGTGTTTTTAAGTGTTATCTTCCTAGTCAAGCTAGTGAATTAAATTAAGTGAATAAGTAAATAATTATGGAATATAAAAATTAAGCATAATTGGATGACTTTATATGAGAAATTAGTGAAATACAAGCAAAAGGGCATTTTGGTCATTTTACCCATACGTTATAAATAAATTGATTCCTATAAAGTATGCATGTTATGAATATTAATAATTACTCTAAATAATTTATGCGAGTTAAAAATGTTATTTCATGACTTATAAATGCCTTAGGGGTATTTTAGTAGTTTAACACCCTATTATATAATTGAATTACATAAGGAAGTAAAAATTAGTTATTAAACTGCAGAGTTCGTGTCATGATTTTGACTTGAAAAAATCACTAGGCTTGAATAGGTATCCCAAAGACAAAGAAAACAAGAATCACTAATTGGTTGATTGTGGATAGGAGGGGGGAAATTTCATATGTAATTGATTGACCTATGAAGAGGAATTAAGAAATTTTGGTTTGTTTAACTAAGATTAGAAAAAATACCGATTGGGTCTACCTAGTGAAATGTGCTTTTCTTGGTTTAAGCTTTATGATCTACCATGAATGATTATTGTGAGCAAGCTTATGAGTCAGGTATGAAAATGATATAATGCCATAATTTAAATGCTTTAAGTTCACCACTAAGTATCTCATATACTCAGTGTACTTATTTTGGTGCATAGGCACTAAACACTGAAATCTTGCCTCGTGAAGCATGTCAATAAAAATTTAAAGGATACCAGTAAAGGAATATTAAGTAAACATTGTATAGTTTTAATATCGATATACCTAGGTGGGAAGTGGGTAGATACATGTATTTAAGCTTTGCATATGTGATGTATATAATTAAACATTAATAGCTTATGTAAATAAAATAGTCCTATATGTTTTTACTGTGAATATATGTTCAGTAATGATGTTTGATGTTGATGTCAGCCTAAGGTTCTATATATATATGCTTTTATCTATGGCCTGAGACCTGAGTTTAATGTGTGATAGTTATTGATGTTAGGCTAAGAATGGGGGACGAAATGGGTCTAGGAGTTGTGGAATGTTCATAGAAGTGTTAAATAGTTTTTTTTTTTAAATTTTGGGATACACTCGAACAGTTGTTATGCTGGTGGAATTTCTAAATTTTTGGAAATGACCCGTAATTACTTAGGTTTAGCATTTTTGTATGATTACACCTTGAATGAGACATAGAACCAATGGGTAGTGAATTTAGAAACAAAGTAAGTTAAGCTAATGTAAGTGACCTAGGAGTATATGCATCACCTATGGGGTTTCCTGAGGGATCTAGTAGCGAGTGTCGCATTGAGATTAAGTAATGTGCCTAAATTTATGCCATTAAGGGCTATTGTGTATGATTGTGCATAATGGCATTTGAGCCTATGCTTTGGCCTAGAATTTTTTGGCTTAGGGCCTATGAACTTGATGTAATTAGTGTTGTAAATTTCACTAAAATATAAGGTGAAACAAACCTAAAAAGCCTAGTTAAAGCTTGGATACAATGACTTGTAACTATCCAAAATAACCATTACCTGAAGTAATAATTCCTTGGTCAATAAATGGCTTAGAATTATAATATAGTTATATAAATTAATGCTACCATAATATATGATAATTATTGGCAATTGTACTTTAAATAACTATTTTTTGATATTTTACCTAGTACAACTTATTGGAGGCCATACCAAACCGAGCTAAATTTTAACTGAGCTAATAAAATTATAACTATCTATTTTTGAGTTTGTAATATTATAAGAAGTTAATCAATAAAAGGAATGGATACTAATTGAGGTTAAATGGCCCACTAGTTAAACACCCACTGGATGGGTTGATTGGTCAACTTAGTGATCTTTAGCAGCTACTACACTGTTTATTTTTTAGACAAGGTTGGTACAATAGCCTAGGTCCATTTTAGACCACTGTACTAGTCAGACAATCAAATTAGGCTATGACACTCACCTGTATTTATTACTAGTGTAATGGCATAGGTCCCGAAGGGCCACTACACTAGTTGGACAAACATACCAGTTTGTGCCATTTTTAATCTTTTAAATATTGTTGGTATAGCAGCCAAGGTCTTAGAGGATCACTGTACTAGCTAGATAAATAGGCCAATCTACTGGGTAGACCAGATATTGCTTTTACACCTTGGGTACCAGAATATGCTTGAGTCGATGCAATAGCATAGGTTTAGAATAGGGACTACTGCACTAGTTTATTTTTCCCTCTAAATCTAGTGTCCATCAAGGTTGTCTCCTGAGTTGGGCCAATAAAATTAATTAAATAAGATTATTAAATTGCATATGACTATGAAACATAAGATAACGGTATTTTAGTTATTTTCCACTGATATTGAATAAAGGCTTAAAATGGTATAGTGGTGTATTAAACGATTAATAATGACCAAACACATAAATTATATGGCTTGTAATAATTAATTAGATAATTATAGATAGAAACACCCTAAGAGTAAAATAGTAATTTTGAATGCTAGTGTTATAAATTGAACTTGAGATATCAGTATAAGATAAAAATAGAAGTATAGTGCATAGTTTAATGGGAGATATGTTTTAATGGTTAAATTCACCATTGAGTATTTTTATACTTAGCATACCTATTTCAGTGCGCAGGTACCTAGAATAGGGATGTCACCTTATAAAGCATGCAGTGGAGTCTAGAGGTCAATGAGAAGGTTAATCATGTATAATATATAGCTTTTGCACTCTATGTACTTAGGTGAGGAGTATAGGTGTGATGTATATAAAAGACACAGGGTACTATTTGTATATAATGGACTATTTTGTAATTAATCCTATGATGGTTTCTTTTATATACATGTGATCTATGCTGATGCTTATGAGCCTGAGGCTTTTTGTGTTTTTATTATGGCTTGAGGCCTATGATTACTGTGTGATAGGTGATATTGATAGAATAGTACTTGGGGGGACCAGATGGGTACAGGAAATGCAATGTATGATATAAAGGTGTTTATAAGTAGAAATTAATTTTAAGATAGTGACCCAAGTAGCCGTTGTACTGCTGATTTTTTTTTTGTAATATCAGATTATGTTGAATTCCCTCTGTAATAGACTAAACATGATACAATAAACTTAAATGGACTATAGGAATAGACTAGACTGAATTTGGAGTCAAACAGGATTGCTTAGTGTAGTGTTAGTAAAAGTTAAATGAATGAGAGTGAGAGAAGTGAAATGGGTGACCTGGTGGAAAGTGCACTGCTTATTAAGTTTCTTCGGGAATTAAGTAGGGGGTGTCACATTCTTGATAATGCGAACAACCATCTTCCTTAATCACTAACTCAGTAGACTTCCCTTTTTAGATCATACTTATGATACTCTGGAGCCTATGTGATTCCTTCACCACTTGTATCAAACCTAGCTTGACTTGCAAATCAGCTAAGAACCCACCTACATCTTATAGCTTTAAACTGACTTGCATCGCTTTAAAAGCTGACATAAACTTTTTACTCAAGGCATCCACAATCACATTAGCTTTCCCAGGATGGTCATCAATAAGGCAATCATAATCCTTGATCAATTCCATCCATCTTTTTTGCCTTAAGCTTAATACCGTTTAAGTTGGTAGATACTTCAAACTTTTATGATTAGTGAAGACATAACACTTCTCCCTATAAAGGTAATGCTTCCATATCTTTAAAGTAAACATAATAGTTGCAAGCTCTAAATCTTGTGTCGGACAATTTTTGTTATGTGGTTTTAATTGTTGTCAAGCATAAGCAACAACCTTGCTATCATATATGAGTACACATCCTAACCCATTCAGTGAGGCATCAATGCATATGGTGAACTCCTTTCCTCACATTAGTTGAACCAAAATCGGAGCCTCTATCAATAAACTATTGAGGTTATCAAAACTCTCTTGCCATCTGTTATCCCACTCAAACTTCACATCCTTTCTCAAAAGACATGTCATAGGGCCTGCCATCAAAGAAAAACTCTTAACAAACCTTCTATAATATCTGGGCAAACCTAAGAAACTCCTTAACTTAGTTGTATTCCTAGGTGGTTTCCACTCTATCACAACTTAAATCTTACTAGGGTCAATCCTTATGCCTTCTACCAATGCTATATCCCCTAAAAATGATACTTCCTCTAGCCAAAACTCATATTTACTAAGCTTAGCATAAAACTTCTCATCCCTTAAGATCTGTAAGACTATTCATAGATACTTTTCATGCTCTACTCAATTAATGGAATACATAAGTATGTCATCAATGAAGACTACTGCACAGTAATTTAGAAAATGGCTTAAAAATCCTATTTATAAGATACATGAATGCCATCGGTGCATTAGTCAACCTAAAAGGCATTACTAAGAACTCATAGTGACCATATCTAGTCCTAAAAGCCGTCTTATGTATATTTGGCTCTTTCACTCTCAGCTAATAATACCTAGATTTAAGAATAATCTTAGAGAAGACACTTGCCCCTTTAAGCTGACAAAAAATATCATCAATTTAGATTAAAGGATACTTGTTCTTTATGGTGACTTTATTCAATTGCCTGTAATCCACACAAAGTCTCAATGACCCATCATTCTTCTTGACAAACAGAACCGATTATCCCCATGGTGAAACACTCAATCTAACAAAACCTTTGTTAAGAAGTTTTTCCAATTGTATCTTCAACTCCTTTAGCTCTATAGGAGCTATCTCGTAAAAGCTATGGAAACTAGCACTATGCCTAGCATCAACTCAATTTCAAATTCTAATTCCATTCTGGTGGTAAGCTAGGTAACTTATTTGGGAAAACGTCCTCAAACTCAGCCATAATAAGAATCTGACTTACTTTGAATACTTCATTTATGGTGTCAACCACATATGTAAGGTATGCATGACAACCCTCATGCATTATCCTACTAGCCATAACTGTTGATACTATATTAGTCATGCAATCAGATCAATCACCCATGACTGTCACTTTTGACCCATTACTAGCTTGTGATGTGATCCTCTTCCTCTTGCAATCCACTATGGCATGATACTTGGATAACCATTGTGACACTCCTACTAGATTCCTGAAAGAACTCAATAAGTGGTGCACTTCTCACTTAGTCACTCCTCCTGAAATTGTCCTTTTAATTCATTCATTTCACTTTTACAAATTCCTTATTATTTAATTCAATTTAACTCCAAAACTGGTTTTGTCTTTTTCTTAGCTCAGCTTAAGGTCATAAAAGTCAATTTATACCACAAATAACAATTCATATAGTTCTTAGATTTTTCTTTTGAATCCGGTAGCATACTAGCTATCTGAGTCACTATCAAAAATTTAAACTTGTATAAAACACTTTATATATTCATTCTCACATCTTTGACCCTCTGGTCCCTTAAATAGTTAATCTATCATCATCAATCTAGCATAATATTAGCACAAGCCTCAGGCCACAATCAAAACAATAAAACCTAGAGCCTCAGGCTCATACACCACAATCATCAAATAAAGCCATACATCTAAAATAGCCTTATAATTTATTTACTTACAAACATTATCTACATTATATAAACATATTACATATCCTTTTTCATGGTACCCACTACGCACCTATGTATATGAGTGCAAAACTCTACACTATTTATACTACAACCATCTAAACTTCTCCTCTAAACTCAGCTAATCACACTATGAGCCTATCTACTAATTTTGATTACCTGCGCATCAAAATAGGTACGCTTAGTATATAATACTAAGTGGTGAATTCAAGCATTTAAATTATGTCCTAGTGATTATCCATTTATATAGTGATAATATAATTAAATTCAGGTTATCATGCAATTAAATAAAGCATATGATTGCAAAATGACCAAAATACCCTTGTGCGCAATTAATGATTATTCATTTAGATAATAACTTAAAATTTCATATCTTCTTAATAATTTGCCATTATCAGTGATAATATTCATAAAATCAAGTTATTAAGTCAATAAATGCCATATATGTCCAAATTACCAAAATGCCCTGATCATGTACACTACTTAACCATTCAAGTAATTGTTCTAAACTATGTATTGTAAAGTTTATATCATTGTCATTAAGTTATATGTTTCTTATTTTATTAAATTAACAAGCCTAACTAGATAGATGATGCTTTAATACACTAGACCTAGAGCAAACTAAAATAGTGCTATGATCCATATTCTGGACCCCGACCACTGTACCAGCCCATAGTCTACCTCGCAAACTAGTGTAGTGGGCTAATCATAGACTTATGGAGCTATATTGGCATAGTCTGATGCTCAGACAAGGTATGCTAGCAATGTGGTAGTCTACCTCATAGACTAGTGCAGTGGCCTAATCATGGACCTGCACCACTGCACCGATATAATCTAATGTTCAGATAACGTATGCTAGCAATGTGGTGGTTTGCCTCACAGACTAGTGCAATGCCCCAATTATGGACCCTACACCGCTGCACTAGCATAGTCTAATAATGGCACCAAGTGTGTAAATAACATAATTGTCTACCTCACATACTAGTAAAATAGCCCCATAAATAGACCTCGACTGTTGTATCAGCCCTATCTAGAAATCAAAAAGTGTAGCAGCTGCTAATCCCTAAGTTAACTAGTCAACCTATCTAATGGGTGTCTAACTAATTCACCATTAACCTTAATTTATGTTTATTTCTTTACTGATTAACTTCTTATAATATTCTTGAGGGAATAATAGATAGATTTCATTTTTATCTCGTAGTTAAATTTTAGCCCGATCTGGTAAGGGCATAATTAGATAGTACCAAATCAATTTCTAGGTATATTTTTAAGTTTTGTGATGGTGAACACTTAAGTTATATTATTATTGATTTTAATCCACAATAAAACATCCTTTATTAACCATTTACTATCCAAGTTCATTTTGGTTTACGTAATAGTCACTTTAGATAGTTATAGGTCATTTACATAGTTTGCGATAGTCCTTTCTAGGTCCATTTCTCAGTCTTTTTTAATGCAGCTTTCACCAGTAAATTCGTACTTTCCATAGTTAGGCCACTTAAAAGGCCAAACAATAAGCATACATACCACTTTATGTAATCATATCATAATAGCCATTTTAGGTAAATATTTTAGGCCACTATTTATGCCATTCCTAAGTTTGCACTTAGTTAAAAATTATACCTCATTTTAAGCCACATTTCAATTCTATATACTAAATGTTTTTACATTCATTAATATTCATTCTTTACATCTATTCAAGCCATACCAATCTCACATATTTATTCAAATTATACTAAGCAAATTATAACCTAAAAAGGTTCATTTTATGGTGCCCATTTCATGCATAAGTTTAGTGTACATTGCCATAATTCTTATGCCAATTCCTTGGGCCTAGCTCTTGGCCATAGCTTATTAATATCCTCAATTATACATTCACTTATTTACCATCACACATTCCTACCTTTATTCATAGCCTAATCACAATTATAAGATATATTTTCTTTTCCCATAAAATATAAACCCATATACTTGACATACTCTCAAACAACCTCTCGGCCAACACACCTTTACACCATACCATACAAGTCTAACATCTCAAAGATCAAATATACATGCCAATTCTACTTAATTAATTACACATCCTTAAACAACAACTCAAGCCTCATGCATACACACATACATATCCCTTAGCTCCTAGCCATAGCTAGATTTCCTACTCTCCTCCACTAATCTAACCCAATCACATTCCATACTAACATTATATACACCATAGGCCTAATGTACATGCCATTTGAGTTTACTTCCTTATACATGCTACTCCATTATATTCCAAATCATACAAACACACACACATATAATTATACCTCAAACCTCTTGACCACTTACCATGTTCATGCTAAACACACACTAATCAACCCTTTCCTAATGGTATTCATCATAATTCAATCACAAGCACAATCATCATTTAAATGCTATCTTAAACCAACACATACATATATATCAACCCCTAAATATCTCTCGACTCCTAACAATCCAACATCATCACAAGTTCATTTCCATCAAAGCCATTTAATTACTATTCAATTAGGCCATATTCTACCACACTTCAATATAGCTACCTAACCAAGCCAATTCATATACATAATATATTCTTAAGCCAAAAAAAGGAAGCTACGAAATTTAAGGGCACGAAGTGAATAATTGAATTCACTTACCTTGGCTTACAAGAGATGAAATTCCACCAACTTTAAGCCCTTAAACCATAAAATTCCAACCTAGTCTTCACAAAAGTTAGCCCCTTTTTTAAGCCATTCCTCCTCTTTAATTCCCTTAAAAACCATACACACACAGTTCATTAGGATTCCAAGCATTCATAAGTAGCCATTCCTATTCGAAACCCTTTAGAAAAACTAAGGAAAAGCTATTAAAACCATGAAAGACTCACCTTGCACCCTTACTAGAAATGCCTCTGACCTTTGTACCTTTGGTGAATTTTAATTAATTCTTGAGAACTCATTTTTCCTCAATTCTTCCTCTTCAATTACCCTAACATATGAAGATGAATTTAAGTGACAACTACTAGATGAAAAGGCTTGGAGAAGGGTATGAAAAATTAAAAATTTACTAAAGATGGCATCGGCTCGAATAGGAAAAGAGAAAGGAAATTCTTGAGGTTTTGAGTGGTTTTTACCACTTGGCACTATGTGTTGGCATGTGTAAGGGCCTTAGGCTAGCTAGCTTGGCACGGGTGGGTCCCACAACCTCCCAAATCATTCTGAAATTGCTCGATTTTGGTAAAAAGTTTAAAAAATTATTAAAAATCATAGGGACCATAAAAAATTACACTGGTTATTTTAAAATTCAAAATTTAATCCCCTCTACATGCTCACAAATTTTTAGACCAATTTAAATTGACAAGACAATTTTTTGATTGCCTCAATTTACGGGCCAAACTCAAAAATTACAAGAATTTGCAAACAATCTTAGAATTAAAAAATTGCTTCACTAATAGGCTTGAGGACATTTTTAACCATCAGGTTATAATATTTTTTGGTCCATCCAAGCACATATTTGGTTATTCTCAGCCCGACTCTATTTAACCCCATAAATTACTAGTTTACAGTCTAAAATGAATTATTGGTTCTGCTAAATTTTTAAATTTTACCTTTTCATAAATTTAAAAGCACCTCAAAGTTTCATGACCATTGTCACTGCCTCAATTCTCAAGCAAGTTACCCGGCACCCCGAGCACACTTCTTGGACCCAATGTTCATGAGGCCTCGATGCACAGGCATTACAGTTCTTCCCCTCTTAAAAAAATTTGATCCTCAAAATTACCTAATGTAAAAAGGTATGGATATTGTGCCCTCATCTATTCCTTAGGCTCCTATGTAGCCTCTTTAGTGTTATGATGTCTCAATAACACTTTAACAAGTGGTATGGACATATTCCTCAATTATTTCACTTTAAAAGATAAAATCTACATAGGCTCCCCTTCATAGCTTAAATCAGGCTATATTTCAATGTCTATCATCGAATCATATTTGAAGGATCTGATTTGTACTCCTTGAGCATTGAAACATGGGAAACATAATGTATCTATTATAGCTCAAGTTGTAATGCTAGCCTATAAGCTAGAGGTCTAAGTCTCTCTATAATTTCATACGATCAGGTGAACCTGGGACTCAGTTTCCCCTTTTTCTTGAATCTCAACAATTTTTTCCATGGAGATACTTTTAAAAACACTTCCTCACTAACTCCATATTCAATATCCCTCCATTTTAAATTAGCATAAGATTTTTATCTATCAACTGCAGCTTTCAATCTCTCTCTGATCACTTTTACTTTTTCTTCTGCATCTCTAATCAAATAAACACCTAATATTTTACTTTCCCCACTTTACTTTAACCCAAAGGAGTTTTACATCGTCTACCATATAGAGCTTCATAAGGTGTCATTCCCAAATTAGACTGATAGTTGTTATTATAAGCAAACTCTACCAAAGATAAGTATTAATCTTAGTTACCTTTAAACTTAATTGCATAACCCCATAACATACCCTTAAGTACCTATATCACCCTTTCTGACTATCCATCAATCTGAGGATGAAAAGCTGTAGTATATGCCAGTCTAGGGCCTAATGCTTCCTACAACATTTTCCAAAATCTAGAAATGAGGAGAGGATACTTGTCAGAAATAATAGTTATTAGAACACCATGATGTCTAACTATTTCATCAATATACAACTTAGCCAGCTTTTCCAAAGTATAATCCATTCTGATCGAAATAAAGTGAGCTATTTTTGTCAATATGTTAATGATCAACAATACAGTATGACATTTACCTCTGGCCATAGGTAAACCCATCACAAAATCTTTTATTACCTTATCCCACTTCCATTGTAGTATTAATATAGGATGCAGCAATCTAGAAGGAACCTAATACTCAGGTCCAAACTATTAATAGGTTGAACATTTTGTTATATATACCTTACATTACTTTTTATACTTGCCACTAATAGTGTGGCTACAAGTCTGAATATCCCCTCATATTACTTGGGTATATAACTGAAGGGCTTCAAATGCCTCTTTCATATCCACAATCTTTAATCATTTATACTAGATATTTACAACTTACTAAGGTAGTACATATATATACACTTTCACTCTATTTAAATCTCAAAATCTCCCCCTCCTAGGACTCATCAGTAGGTTATTTTCCTTTTCTCATGATACTCTATCATTACACCACTTAATTACTACTCATTCTAGTATTGCCTCGTAGGGTATTTACTTTATCTGCCCTAGACCTTTCTCTATCTATTCTTATTATTTGACTCCTATTAAGTCCCTTCATAATTGGGTTATGAACATGCCATGCTGAATTGCGTGAGACATATGTAATAGTAGAAAAATATTTTGCAACAAATGAAGAAATAATATCAATGCTAATATGCAATTTATGTCAAAATGCAATTCCCGAGTCTAGTAATGGATGTAATCAAAGAAAGAAAACAACCCTCTTCAGTAGGGACCTTAACAGTCATCTCTATGACCTTAATCTACTTATATTTCTCTTGATATATACACTTATGCCAATCTCATTCAATGTCTTAAATGCCCCTACATCTCATTTTGCAAATATGCTACATTCGTATTCTCCCCTATCCTTTAGATTACATGTCTTTCATAGTTAGGTTTTCCATGATTAACCTTATTTATCAAAGCCCCACATTTGTCTCTCTCCTAGGGCCCATAAAATTTTGTTCATCAAGTTCATACAAACTATTAAGGTATCAATGAGCTCAAATGACATCACTAAAGCACATAATGCCTATATCAAATTCTAAAAATAATTTTAAGAATGTCAGCCTTTTTACTCCTCAACTGGTAATATCTTAATCTTAGACCAGTTGAAGGAAATATACCAGCACCTCTAGTTGGTCACCAAAATCATAACTTCCTAGTAAAAGGTACGTGGTTTCATAATTACACTTTGTCTTATAGGATTATTGACTCTAATATCTATATCAACATGTTTAGGCTTTAACCCCCTATTCTATGCTTATGCAGTACATACATATGAATCAGTAGAACTAAGGTCTATTAAAGGCAAAACTAGAACATCAAATAAATAAAAAGTACTAGTTATGACACCAAGTGATGTAGCCTCTTCTCTGGCTCTCACTGCATATTGTCTAGCTAGAGCATGAACCTTAGACCTTGTATCCTAACAAACACTAGGTTGCTCTCCTATATTTTACCTTTAACTTTAATTCTGAGGTGTAACTATAAAAGCCTAAGTCTGAGCACCCTCTAGCTATCTCTAAGG
>CANXYI010109926.1:0-15520 GCA_948208565.1 Hura crepitans
GCTATTAAATTTTTATTCTAAATATGTTCATACTAAAAAGACACAGATTTTAATTTACTACATCCGATCGTATTTTTTTGCACAGTTACAAGTTCTTGTAAATTTTCAGACAGTTACGGGTCCATTTCATATAATAGTCACTATTTATTTGGTACATTTTACTTACTAATCCAATAACCTATTTATTTCACATCCACCTCACTCCATTGTGACTTAACTCACCTTACTCCATCTAACCTTTCCATCTAGTTTTTTCCATTTAAAAATCATTCACTCCATTCTAAAATATTGACTAACCTTAATTAGTTTAATCTTTTTATATAATGTGTTTCATTCTTCCATTGCACATCTCTTATTTTCATGTCTTTCCATCACATATATTATCTAAATTCCTTCACCATCATACTTAGTGGAATTTTTGAGGTTCAAGGTATGGTATTTTCGAGACCATCTAGGCACATTCTCAGGTCTTGAACTGTCACAGCCGAAAAAATTTTTTATCTCCGTAAACAGTAGTTCTTGGCCTAAAATGAATTATTGTTATTTCATTCGTTTTGACCAATTTTAGGCCACTCAAAGTTTCCTAGTCAATATGCCAGTCATCGGACTTAGAATGATGGCCCGCACTGCGGGGAACATCACTCGGGCCCGAATAACACTGTTCACATGATCCGAATTTTTGGGCATTACATTTTCATCCTTTTTAAGCCTCCTAAATGTTAATGGATAGTGGACCCAACCTCAGGCCTCATATAGGTAACCCGGCACTACAAAAACACTTCTCAAGTCCCAGGGTACTATCCCTGGAGCCTTAGTATAAAGGCATTACAATTCTTCCCCTCTTAGAAAATTTCATCCCCAAAATTACTTGATATAATTAGATATCAACATTTGGTAGTTTCCATTTGCTTTTAGAGTCCCTATGTAACTCTTAAGCATTACCTTTTCCTTAGGGTTTATTTGTTCAAAAGTGATATATTACCTATAAGTTAATTTATTTTCAACTATTAAATTAATTTGCCATTTATTCTGAGTCATAGGTAATCTCACTATAAATCTTATTATGCCTTTTTCCTCGCTTCCATATGATATTAATATAAGCTATAGCAATCTTAAATAAATCTAATACTTAAGTCCTAACTAATAATAGATTGGACATTAAGTCATGTATACATTACATTACTTTTTATATCTGCCGCTAATAGTGTGGCTGTAAGTCTAAATATCTTCTCATATGACTTGTATACATAGCATAAGGGGCTTTATATCCCTTTTTCATATCGATAATCTTTAATCATTTATACTAGATATTTACAACTTACTAGGGGTATTACATATATCCACCTTTACTCTATTTAAATATAATAATCTTCCCTTCTTAGGGCTCACCCAGTAGATTTTTTTTCTTTTCTCATGATACTCTATCATTACAACCCTTAATTACCACTCATTCTCATATTGCCTCATAGGGTATTTACTTTACCTATCTAAATCCTTTCTTATCTATCCATTTTTAGTGACACTGGTTCCTTTCTCTATTTATTCTTATTATTTGACTCCTATTAAGTCCCTTCACAATTGGGCAATCAACATGCCATGCTCGATTGTGTATGGTGTATGAAATAAGAGGAAAAATATTATGCAACAAATGAAGCAACAATATTAATGCCAACATGTAATTAATGTCAAAATGTAATGCTCAGGCTTGGTAATGGATACAATTTAAGAAAGAAAGTAGTCCTCTTCTTAGGGACTTTGATAGTCATCTCTATGACCTTAACGTGCTTACATCTCTCTTGCTATATACACTTATGCTAATCTGAACCAATGTATAAAATGCCCTGTATTTCACTTCCCAATTATACAATAACAATATTCTCCACATTCTTTTAGAGTACATGTCCTTTATAGCTAGGTATTCCTTTATTAACCTTGTCTATCTAAGCCCTATATTTGTTTCTTTCCCAAGGCCTATAACATTTTATTCATCGAGTTCATACAGACTACTAAGGTATTAATGAGCCCTAATAACATCACTAAAACTTATAATTCCTGTGTTAGACTCCAAAAGTAGTTTTAAGGACATTAGCCTTGTCACTCCTTAGCTAGTAATATCTTAATCTCAGACTAGTTGGAGAGAAATATACCAGCACTTCTAGCTAATTACATAAATCATATATTCTTAGCAAAGGGTCTTTGATTTCACAGTTACTTTATTTAGTCATATATACTTAATATATAGCTAGAACGATCAGTCTTTTTAGTGCAACTGCACTTTTAATCCTTTCAATTCTATAGGTGTGATTCCATAGGAAATCATAGGTGCAAAAGAAATATTAGAATATACTTTAGTTCTTAAACCAAGTTCTCTTGAGGAGGCAATCTTGGCAGCTTCCTAAAAACACATATATTCCGAACATAATTTGAGTCTTTTCAAGATAAGGGGTAAAAGTTCTAATGTCAAAAATATATATCAAATAAACTTCTTACCCTATATATATTATTTCTCTTCCATGTCAACTAAGATGAGACTTTTCAAAAACTTCTCTCACTTGCAATGATCATTTCTTGTCCCTTTATAGTCTAAAGGGTTATTTTTCTGAAGTTACAATCAATTATTAGTTAATATCAACATAACCCATCTATTCTCTAAGGGTAATATCAAATTCAAAAAAGAATATTTCAATAAGGTTAGCAATAATAATCACATGTAATTCATTAATTTACAAGGTATATGCCTCTGGTTTATTGCCACAATCTGGTCCATAAAACTTCCAACTCACATGTCTACCTTTACTCATTCAGGTTTTAGGTCCCTACCTTGTGCTAGTATCACACAAGCATAAAAATGTATAAATCTCCAAGCTACTTATGCCAAACTAAAACATCAATTAAATACAACATACTAGTGATAGCTTTTGAGGCATCTTCCCCTTTGTGAGCTTCATCAGCTCCTTACCTAATTGCAAATATGGGCTTCCTTCCTTACTTTAGACCTAATTAGGACGCTACTATTAAATAGGTCTCTATTGGCCTATCTCTGCTCCCTATTCTATGGTGCTATTGTGGATGCCTATATACGGGCACCCTTTGCCAGTCTCTAGGGACACTTTTATCTATGATGGTTTCTAGACCTACAATTAAGACGTCCCTCTTTTCTTTCATTCCAATACTAACCCCAATATCTCCTGTTATAAGTTTCACAACTTAGGGGTGCCTTCTTGATAACTGCTGATATCTAGATATTGATAGCCCTTCCTATGGGCCTCTAGGGCAATTTCTTATGAAATAGTTTCTAGCCCCAGAAAGGAAGCATTCAATTGCTATTGACTATTTATATTACCTTAATGCCTTTTGGTCCAAATGCTAGAGTTTAGGGAATTATTTATAGTTACTGCTATTGTAACCCTAAGACTAGTGGAAAAAAGGTCTATGTGTCCCATGCCCCCATCGAATCTAGGCCTCTCTTAGCCTTTCTCTAGCACTAGGTCCTAAACCAGTCTGGCCTACTATATACTACCTCTCCTCCTAGGAAGGTCCATTTCATTCTTGCATTTCTTCTCCCATAACACAAACAACTATCACTAATGCTTTCACATATCTCAACAACTTCGCAATCTGTGACAACAACACTGACGATGTCTGATTGAGTTGTTGTACTGTGCCTAAGGTAGCTACTAACATATAACACCACTCAACTTAGCAATTTTTTCTATAGCCTTAAGGCATGACCTACTACTTACCTTTTCTGTTCTGGTAGGGTATGCTTGCTTACCTTGATTACTATAGAAAAACAATCACCTATTAGCCTCATTATAGTATAGTAGTTCAAGGAATTCAATCTTAGACACTGGCACTCATGTAAGATAGCTAAAAATAAGAAATATATGCTCTAATACCACTAAATGTGACACCCCCTACTAGATTCTCGAAGAACTCAATAGGCAATGCACTTTCCACTAGGTCACCCATCTTAGGATTGCTCTAAGAGAAAACTACTTAACACTTATGGACTGTTTTAAAACTCTATCAGATATGACTCAAATATCTAGTCTAATTCTTATACACATGCATAAATGGTTTGACAGACATAGACAAAGTCTTTATAAATGCTTTCCAAGTCTCAAAAGAATTAGGCAACATAACAACTACACAGGTGATATACCAAAATTTTTCCAACACATGTTAAAAACATTTCTATATACAATAGCCTATAACTTCCACCTGGACTCTTCTGATCCCCCAATTAAACATGAACATATCCCATATATGTCAACAGAAAAACACATAAGGCCTCAAGCCCATAGATATAAAAGCCACAAATAAGACCAAGATAATCAAAACATTCGTTTATTTATAACTAATTTGCTTAAGCTTACAAACTTTAGATGTTCTAAGCTTGCTAGAAATATAACCTACAGTTCTTACATGAGTGCTTGCTATATACATCAATACCAAAAAAATAATTAGATCATTATTGTCTCTTCTACTACACTACACGTACTACAAGGTTGGATAGCTATCATTGCTTAGTTGCACAACCAAACACTAGTATGCTAAGTATAAAACTTAGTGGTGAATTTAATCAATTAAAAGCATGTCTTATGTAGGCACACAAATGCTTTAACACACTAGTAACAAAGGATTTGAATATATAGGTCCCATTTTAAAGAAATGTAATGACATTTCATCTATATATATTTCATCAACCAAATCAATACAGTTATGCTAGATGTATGCAAGTTATAAAATAAAGGTCTAGGGGTAGTGTGTGAGTAATATGCCAATTGATTTATGCCATTCAGATGCTAGGTCACAAGTTTTTCAAATTTACCATAAAGCCACTATGATAATTTTATTTAGTTTATTTGTATAATTTATTCAATCATCTTATTATTTCCAGGTGCACTATTTTAATTATTGGATAAGCCCAACTAGGTAGACTACACTTACAAACATTTGAAGAAGAGGGAACTGAGAGATGTGCTATGGCCCATATTTTGGACCCCAATCATTTCACTAGTCCCACATAGTTTATAATAACCTCCCAAGGGGTAAAATATTGATCATATCAAATAATCTATCCTTGTCTGCCTAGCAGACTAGTACAGTGGCTCCTCTAAGGACCTTCATCACTGCACTCGCATAGTTCAATATACAATCAATAGAGCTAGCAAAAAAGAGTGTATGTCCCTTAGACTGGTCTGCCCTATAGAATAGTGTAGTAGCTTAATAATAACCCTCGATCACTACACCAGCTTAGTCTAATAATCAAACAGTCTAATAGCAACTAAACTATAAGTTGACCAGTTAACCCATCTAGTAGGTGTCTAACTAATGGGCCATCTGACTTTCTTTTACTTACATTTATTTACTAATCATCATTTTACAATATTTTATAATGTTTAATAGTCAGTTACAAATTTATTTCAATTATCCAATTTTGACTTGGACAATTATGGGTCCATTTTGGTCCTACTGAACAGTTACAAGTATGTTCTCTAAACCCAATTTAAATTATTTCTATAGGCAAAATTAAGTCCAATTTATTTCAACATTACAAGTCCAATTATGTGCACTTTATGAACCATGTTTAAGTCAAATCTAGAATGGTCCTTTTATAAGTCTATTACAGGTCATTTTATGAGTTGTGGTTACTATTATAGACCCATAGCCATCAAGTTCTAGGCACTTTTCTATACCCCTTTTTATACCAACATAGTGGATCATTATAGGCTCAAGTGTGCATAACTTCACATGTTCACATTAGCTTACAAATAACCTCCGTTCCCTTTTTGAATTTAAGTACACAAGAGTTTATCACATAGGCATCATTTTGTGCCATTATAAGTCAAGTTTTAAGCAAAGTTGTTCCGTACTATTTTTAAGGCATTTTTAAGACCCTTTTCTATTACTTAATTAAGACTATGTTTTTACTTAATTAAATCCATTATTTTCATGAGACTTAGCTAATTTTTAACATACCATTTTATTCCTATACGTGGATTAACATGTTAATCAAAGAATATACCATTATTGCAATTCCAATCATATTATTTTCATACCTTAATGTTAAACATCTCATGCACATAGTACTTATGTTTACATACTACCTCTTTCGGCCAACCATGACTAGTAAAAAATGACATACAATTTCCATAGGCTCTCACATTCACATGCCATGTCTTATTTGTCTAATGCATAATTACACATAAACATTAGAGCATCATGCATTATAACTTCTTACTTCTATATATTTTAGCCATGACTATATCCTACACAAAGCACACCTTATTTCATTATTTTACCACCTAGGCCTATTTTTTGTGCCATACCAAATTGCCATCATAATTTTCACATTATGTACACCATCATATACACTCTAGGTCCCTTAACTACTTTTCGGCCTAGCATTTCAAAGAATGATATAAATACCTTTATTCACAAGCAACCATACCCTATTATTATTTGACATACATATGTATCTTAGGTGATTATTTATTCTGTTTATATATATAAACACATATACATGTATTTTATGCCATGCATCCCCTGGTATTTTACTCTTCACAAGATGACTTAAAAATAGCCTCCCTTTAATTCATAATACGTCTATGAAAGTTCATAATTTAGATTCTATTTTATAACTTAATTACTCCAATATAGCACCCTAACCACCTACCATTGTTCCAACATGAATATACCCCCATATTATACACTATAAGCCATTACACCCCTAACATCTACTTTGGTCACACATACCACCTACCTACATATGCTCTTTTTCCCCTAAATGCACCATACATGTCCTCCACACACTATTAACACATAACAACCTATTTAGATCATCTAAAATTTAGGAGCAGGGAAAACACACATATAGTTATGGCAATATTGAAAGTTAACCCCCTAACCTCTCAAATTCTAGCCCCGTCAACCTTGAATTTCGGTACACACTAACGCACCCATCAAGCAATATTCATGTTTACGTTAGACACACCCAATTCAACTAGAATTTCAGGCCACTCAATCATGAAATCTTCCATTAGAAAAGAAATAAGCCATGTTATTAATCAATTAAATTCACATACCTCATTGGTTATTCTTTCAGATCTAGTAGTCCCTAGCTCTTTAATAAGCCTTCTTCCTTTGAATCCCTCAACATGCCTCCCACATGTCAACTTAGAGATCTCCCCTATTGTTGCCTCTCCCATTTCTACCTCATAGAACCACTAAAATTCCATACATTACTACTAAAAAATTCTAGTTACTAGGATATGTGTAGGAAGGAAAAATTCCTTAAGAACCTAAATAAAAAACTCTCAATTAACTTAATTTAAAACGTAAATTTTAGGCTGCCATGGAAATGTAATGGCTTAATCTTTTTCATTGTGTGTTGTTTTTTCTTTTGGCACCTTCCATCCTCTACCATTTTGAAGAGTGAATTTCTCACTTGAGCTACTAATCTTTGATGAAAATTAAAGGAACTACAGAGCTGTAATAGGTAGAAAAATGACAAAGGGAGGTTATCCCAATGTTTACAACATTGTAAAGAGAAAAATGAAAGAAAATAGAGTTAGTGGAGGGCAAAATAATGGGTTAGGTGTCCACTAAAGGGCATGGCCACTTACCTTAGCTGCTAGAGAAGTTAGGGTGCCACGAGTCATGTCTTGTGGTACCTGAATGCCCCGAAACTCGATTTTTCGATCAATAGGGGCTGCCAACTATAGGAAATTTTTAAAAATCACTCATGTGTCAAAAATTATTCTATTTGCTCCTAAAATCCTCATTTAGGCCCAATTAAATGCCTACAAAATTTTGCAACAAAATTCCATTGGGAAGTAGGCGAACCAAATTTTTGGCAATCTCGATTTCTTAACAGAAATTCGAGAAATTTTAAAATTTCACTTGAACCTCCAAAAATCATTATGTTTATTTCTTAAATTCTTAAATTTCCTCATTTAGGGGCAAACAAAATTTCATGGGAAAATTCCTTCGGGAGATAGGCTAGTGAAAATTCTTAAAAAATCACAATTTTGTCAAAATATCGAAAAATTCTTAAATGGCCTCAAAAAATTAAAATTCCTTCTCTGTTTGTCTTGTTACAATTTTTAACCTTAAGGGTATGATATTTTCATGTCCATCCGGGCTCATCTTGAGTCATTCATAGCCTGACTCAGTTTGAGCCTATGGCCCACTAAATTATAGCCCAAAAATTTTTTTTAGTTTTGTTAAATTTTTAAATTCAGTGTTTTTCACCATTTTTTAGCCTCATAAAGTTTAATGAACAATGTACCCTACCTCAAGCCTCATGTAAGTAACCTGACACTTTAAGCACACTTCCCAAGTCATAAGGTACTATCCCCGAAGCCTCAATGTAGGGTGTTACAAATCCTAATCATATGAACCTATCTTGAGGCACATTTATATCTGCAAGGACTAAATATATTGACATATGTGTAACCGAATATTTGTGTAGACTTGTATTTAACACTATTTTAATAGTATTTTTACATTTGATGTATTATATTTACCATGTTTGATGTGTTTATATGTGGTTGTATTACACGATTATTATATGAACATTATTAGCATGATATAATTGATATATGGTTCATACAAAATCCCTTTCATAAGGATCATAATTCGTACGGATGGTTATGCTTTGTATTTATTCGTTCTTAGTTAGTAGACTACATGAACTTCCTTTCCTGAGGAGCACAGTCCACATTAATGCTCATGTCTTACATGTATTCATATTGCATTGTAGCCTAGATTGACTCCCTCTTATAAGGACTATAGTTTATATGGCAAATTTTTTATAATGTCAATCCTTGTATATATATGTGCATGTCCTCTATGGTTAATAAGTTTATAAATTTCCTAGGGATAATTCCTTTAGGAATGCGTCATGATTTATTAATGTTTATGTCAAGGAAATTGTTGTAAGTTTGTTCTTTCTTTAGGTCCTCACAGACTATTACTTTTTGTTTTTTACTTGTTCGTTGAGTTATTTCCTAGTGACTATTAGGCTGAATAGGAGGTTCAAATGGACATAGCTATTCTTTATAGGCAGTAGTCCATATGGACATATACCAGAGCCATATTGAGTTCATACAAACTTGACGATGTGAAGATTAGACCAATTATATGTTATCTCATTTGGTCTTATACCCCTTTTTATTTCTCTTAGTTATTTTAGGTTGTAATAGGTAGTATAATAATTTGTTTTAATTGTCAAAAGCCTAGCTCACATTAAAAATTTTATACAAAATTAACTGGTGTTTTCTTAGAAAAAATGGTTTTGAGTTTTTCTTAATCAAAAGTCACATGAAACTTTGTTTTAACAAAGGCTAATCTCCTAGAGATAGGAGTTAGACAATTACCACCAATTCCTCTACAATTATAGGTAATTGTCTAGTCAAACAACCACTAATAAATAACCTAATTTCTAGATGTCAATACTCATTAATGCTTATTGTATATACCAAATGTTGCAATTTTCTTTATCCTAGTGAAAAGGTGATATGAATGCTTTACTTATAATGCATGCTTGCTTAAAATGAGATTGATAAATGTTAGAATATAATGGAAGGCATATTATGGGGGCATAAAAAAGATTTGATTGTGAAACCTTTCTAGGCAAAAGATCAATGGTTTTGGTGTAGAGCTAGGTGGTGACTCTATACACTAACTGCTTTCATCCTTAGTAAAATACAATAAATCTACATTGGTGACTTCACTAGGGATTAAGAATTTAAAACTAAAAATGCCCAAATAATATGAGATTTGATATTCAAATTGTTATCAGTCCCATACATTTCACTCTATATAAAATGTGTCCCTTTTACCCTAGATGGTGCTATAAATCATGACTTTATTTTTCATTTAAGAATGGAGAAACATCAACATATCTATCACTCACAAGTCTCATTTCCTCAAGTATATGAAATGGTGAACTAATCAATCGCTATTATCCTTGATTAGAAAGACCCATTATAAGGGACCCTCACTTATGGGAGCCATAAGCCTTTTGACTAAACCATGAGCCTATGTAACTAAGTTTGCAACTTCTCCTAGGTTGTATGACCCTAAGTGCTTATGACTTGCATTATGACTGCTACGTAAGCCTATTGCATTTAACCTTTCTTAAAGTGGAGCCATGTCTATCATGCCTTTTATCTGGATTAGACTTAACCTAATTTCACATCAAATGAGAGTGAAATGTTATAAGCCATCACTTTTGCTTGCACTTTTAAATATGAGAGACTAATTATGTCTAATAAAACTATGATCAAACCTATCCATTCCTTGATGATGCTTAAGTAATCCCACCTAAAAAAGGAATAGCTTTACCATATGTGTGGTAGGAATAAGGTTGGAAAGGTTTCTTGCATGCATTTGTCCTTATTGCATCACGTGCAAGCATTCTATGCATATCACACATCATTTACACTTTTTATTATTAATATATTTATCATGCATCAATCCTAACCCATTATTTTGATAGCTATTATTGATCCCTTATTCATTACCCAGTGGAAAAGAGTAGACAAGAGCCTTAGTAAAACAAATGATCCTCTACCAGTCTAACCAAAGAGTGGAACTATATCTACTGATGAGTTCATTACTAAAATCATGTTGATAGAGGCCATGAGTGAGATGGAGAAAAGAATGATGGTAGGTTCCACCAATGCCATATTTAGGGTACAAAAAAAAAGTAGGCCAAACTTCAGTAGCCACTTATAAGGGCAAAGAACTAGTGAAAGAAATTGACAACTAGCTTTCCAATGAGGAAATCCCCTTAGTTAAAAAGTCTTACAATAAGGTCCTTCTACTTAAAGAAGTTATCAAATCAATAAGTTGAATAAGAAAATAAAGGCTATGACTAGACTAGTCACTGGGGGAAAGAAAATTGATTTGGATGATATCAATATGAAACCCAGCTGAACCACGCCTCATAAGTTTAAGATGCTAGCCTAGAGCAAGTTTGATGGTACAACTGACACCAAGATGCACCTAAAATAGTATGCGATCACTATAAGGGTCACTAATTTATCTGAAGAGTAAATTGTAAGCCTATTCACTATGTCACTCATTAGACAAGCTCTAGATTGGTACTATTACCAAGAAAAGAGGGTTAAAAAAAGACTAGAGTGAATTAGCTCGGGTATTCAGCAAGCAATACTTTAGTAATGCTAGTATCAAAGTAACCTTAAAGGATCTAGAGCTAGTAAAGCAAAAGCCTAATGAATACTTTTTAAACTATTTAGAAAGGTGGAGGGCTAAGATACTAAAGATAAGGAACAAACTTAAAGACATTGATTAGATTAATAAGTTCATTGATGAAATGCCAATGGTTTTATGAATAGTGGGCTTATAGCTAGTGTATCACAACCTAGGAGTAGTTAAAAGACATAGCCATTGATGTAGAAGCTGCTTATCAGAATAAAGGGTTTAAGATATCAAATAACCTAGAGTACTCAACCAATAATGCTAGGGGCATTACCAAGATAGTAGATGTACATGCAGTACAAGGTAAGTAGTATTCCAACTTAGGCAAGTTGTTATCCTAGTGCTTGAAAAAGCTTATGAAAGAATGAAAGTTGTAGCCACTCTTGCCATAACCACTAAATAGTCCTTTGCCTCTAAACCATAGACATGACTAATACTGTGCCTACCATCAAAGAATAGGCCATCTCACTAATGGCTACAAGCTTCTAAAAAAATCTATTTAAGACCTTATTGACTCTAAGCAAATACCGAACCTAGAAGCCAGCTCGAATCCACTTCCCTAGCATTAGAATTCTTGCCTTTTCAAATCAAAATTACCTAGAGCATACATTTTAAGAGACATCTATGGATTCAACTAGGAGATAAGTGAGGGGGTGAAATGGAGTAAGGCTATTCTTTTAACCTACTTTTAGGATAGTGAGAGTGAGCTTAAGGAAAGAAAATTTTTTTGGCATGGATCCTCTAATGAGGACCTCAAATATGAAAAGAGAGAACTGGTTAGGGGTAAGAGAGGAATGGTAGAAAAGGTTAAGAAGAATGGTGCGATCCTATCTAAGAAAGAAGTTAAAGTCAACAAAGGATAAGAATAATGAGGTGCATAAATAGTTAAAGAAAACACAAACTCATATCAGTATTTGAGATCAACTAATGTCCTCTCATGCCTATAAGCAAAAGGTAGTTAAAGCACTGGGACAAGTTGTGGTATCTATTGCCACTGCTCCTGAAGAACTAGTCCGGGTGATAAAGATTGGTAAGACTAGACTCATAACTTTCTCAAATAAAGACTTGCCCCTAAAAGGAAGAGAACATAACTAGCCCCTCTTTATTAAGGTTAAGGTGAATAGGAAAAAGTTTTGATGCTCTATAGTTGATGATAGCTTTTTATTGTGTGTATGTGAAGTCAAAATCTTAGCAGGTTTGGGAATAAAGAAAGAAGACTTGGTGCCCTCCAATATTACCATCAAAGCATAAGAAGATTCCAAAAGACAAGCGAAAGGATTTTTTATTACTAAGGTCTAAATAAGGCCCATTGTTAATAAAGTGGAATTCACTGTCATTGAAATCCCGAGTACATTTTATATTTTGCTGGGAAAACCCGCATTTAATAAGCATAGAGGAGTTCCCTTCATACCACACCAGATGATTAAGTTCACCCTATAAAGGTAACATTATCACGATCAAAGTTGAGATCGATCATGCAGTTTCCACACTAGCCATTGCAAATTAACCTTTTAATGGGTTTCATGTTATTAGAGTATACAAAGATTATTTAGACCCCACATATCCAAAATCATGAAAAATATGAATTTATTTCCAAGTGCTTGTTTAGGTAATAAACTTTAAGGGATAATAGAGCACTTACAGCTTAAAAGCCAAAGGGATATAAAAAGGTTAGGATATGAACCAAGCATATGAAGTAGTTCAAATAAGGGGAATAATCTAGAAGACTACTTTGTGAAGTAAAAGAAAACATAGTATGATAGGACTCTAGAACATAGAGTAGTGGATGATTATTACAAGCCTAGGTTTGAGATCTTTATTGATGTCATAAACTAGGAATTAGGTAATTCAAAGTAGATTCAATAGACAAAAGAAGTCTTCTAAGTAGTTGTAGCCATTAAAGAGATCTTACCAACTCTACCAAAAGATGTGCTTGACATAGATAGTGATTTATTTATTAATCAATTGTATTTGTCTGACCTCTTTGATGTGAATAATTTTCTTTCGAATAAAATGAACAAAGAGTTTGCTTATTTATGTGATTTTTTTCATGATGGTAGCATGCATCTAAATGATCATTACATAAGCATCTTTGACATTAACTGCATTAAAACTAATATGTTTAATCTTGATACAAATGAATATCCTAAAAATATATTAACTGTATGATACTACTACTGAAGAAAGAGAAAATTTTGAGAGATTATTAAAAGAGTAAAAAAAAATTTTTGCCTAACACAACAAAGACATGCCCAATATCGATAAAGAAGTGGCTAAACATGTTATCCCAACTTATGATCACATTGGTCTAATCTACCAAAAGCTCAGAAGAATGAGGCTAAAATGAGTAGAAAAGATTAAGGAACAAGTCACCAAGCTACTCAAAGCCAAGTTCATTGAGGAGATAGTTTTTCCTCCTTGGTTAGCTAACATCGTACCTATGCCAAAGAAAGATAGAAAGGTTAGGATATGCATAGATTACTAAGGCCTGAACAATGGCATGCCCTAAAGATGTTTTCTTTTTACCCCATATTGATGTATTGGTGGATAGTACAACCATGGCAACTATGTATTCCTTTGTTAATGGATTCTCATGGTATAACTAGATCCTTATGAAGGTAATAGACAAGTGTAAGATGGCTTTCATAACCAAATAAGGAATATTTTGCTATAAGTTAATGCCCTTTTGGCTGAAGAATGTAGGGATAATATACCAATAAATGGTCACCAAACTTTTTCATGACATGATGCACAGGGAGGTAGAAGTCTTTATAGATGACATCTTAAAGCACTAAAAAAGTTCATCCAAAGGTTGGACCAATTCAATATGAGACTCAACCCCAAGAAATGTATCTTTGGAATTACATCTAGTAAGCTATTAGGATTCGTGGTCAATAAGAATAGGATTGAAGTTGATTCGGATAAGGTGAAAGCAATCTTAGAGATGCATGTTCCTCAAAAAGGAAAAGAAGTTAGAGGATTCCTAAACAAATTGCAATAAATTAGCAGGTTCATAGCCAAGCTCACATATGTTTGAGAACCCATATTTAAGTTACTATAGAAAGGATAACCAAGTGAATGGAATAATGATTGCAAAAAAAGCCTTTGAAGCCATCAAGCAATACTTAACCAAGCCTCCTTTATTGAAACCACCCAAACAAAGAAAATCCTTAATCCTTTACCTTGCTATAAAAGAAACCTTTATAGGGGCTCTCATAAGACAAGCTGATGAAGCTGGAGTAGAGTATGTATGATAATACTCGAGTAAGAAATTACTCCCATATGAGCATAAGTATGCAGAAGTAAAAGAGATATGCTTAGGAATAATTTTTGGCGTCAAAAAAGCTGTGTCACTACTTTTAATCTTACAAAGTAGAGGTAGTAGCTAGACATGATCCTTTACGGTATCTATAAATTGCACCTTCCCTGGTAGGCAAAATGGGTCAATGGATTCTATTACTATAAGAGTTCGATATCTCCTACATAAATAAGAAAATAATCAAGGGTCGAGCAATTACAGACTTTTTAATGCAATAGCCAGTTGAGGACAAGGAAGAGGAATTCGAGTTTCTAGATAAATACTTAGGGTTAATATCTTAAAAAGTATGGAATGTAATTTTTGATGGGTAGTAAATAAAAAAAGAGTAGAAGCTAGCATGCTAATCATCAATCGAAAAGGTGAACATATGTTCTTTGCTAGGAAATTGGAATTCTAAGACACCATCAACATTGTTGAATATGAAGCATGCATCTATGGCCTTGAAACCTTGTTTTAATAGGGGGCAAAGACAATTGATGTATATAGGGACTCCATGTTAGTGATATAACAAGTGAAAGGTGATTGGGAGGTTAAGGATGAAAATTTAAGTAGATATGTTAGAATTATCAAAGATTTGTCTAAGGCATTTGATAGATGCACCTTTCATCATATCGCTAGAGAATGAAACCAAGTAGTAGATGTTTTGGCCACCCTAATGTCAGTACCTAATCTCACTAAGAAGGACTTACCAAGATCCATGTACTTCAGTAAGATAAGGTTCCCAACATATATTGGCATAGTAAGCATTGCAGTGAAGGAAATAAATAATGATTTGCTTTAGTATCATGACATCTAAACATACTTAGAAATAGGGGAATACCCAAAACATGCAACTTTAAAAGATAAGAAGGCCCTATGAAGATTATCTGCTCAATTGATTTCTTTCCAGGGAATGCTATACAAAAGGCATTTTAATGGCATACAAGTCAGATGCATTGATGAGATAGAAGCCAAAAGATAGTAGTA
>CANXYI010109986.1:0-11287 GCA_948208565.1 Hura crepitans
ATTATAATTCCTTCACCATTGGATTATTTAGAATTTTTGACATTCAGGGTATGCTATTTTTAGGTCCATCTAGGCACATCCCGGTACAATTCCAACTAAGGTCACTATTTACTAAATCTCAGCATAAAATGATTTATTAGTTCAGCTAAAAGTTTTAATTCTATCATTTTCCTCATTTTCTAGCTCATTAAAGTTTCATGACTAGCACTTCCCTTTTTGGCAACCATATGGTGCCCTAGCATCCTGAGATACACTATTTATGCCTCGAAGGTACTATTCAAGAAATTGAGATTTATAGGCCAATCCTTCTTTTCTTAAAAAATTTCATCCTCAAAATTACCTAATGAAAACAATTGTGGATATTGAGCTTTCATTTGCTATTTTCTTTCCCAAGTGTTTTCCTCCATCTTGTGGTACTTCTATAGTACTTTTACCTATGGTATCGATTTGTTACCCAATTCTTTAACCTCTTTAGCTAATACTTGCACTAGCTCTTCCTCGTAAGTCATGTCTAGTTACACCTAGATTTCCTTTGCTAGTATCACATGAGTAGGATCAGATCGATATCACCTCAACATAAAGATATGAGATACACCATAGATCTATTACAATTCTAGTGGTAAAGCTAGCATTTATGCTACCAATCCCACACATTCAATGATCTCGTGTGGACTAATAAATAAGGGACTCAATTTCCCCTTTTTGTCAAATCTGAGGACTTTCTTCTAAGGCAATACATTCAAGAACACTTTCTCACCTACTTCATATTTAATATCCTTCTATTTTAGGTTAACATTTGACTTTTGTCTATCTATGGAAGTTTTCAAATTATTCCTTATTATTCTAACTTTCTCTTCAGCATCCCTAATCAAATCAAGTCCTATAAGCTTACTCTCACCTACTTCACTCTAACAAATAAGAGTTTTACATCTTCTGCCATGCAGCGCCTCATAAGGTGCCATGGTTAAACTACACTAATGGTTGTTGTTATAGGAAAATTCAACTAAATATAGATATTAATCCCAACTTCTTTTAAATTCAATTACGTAGCATATCTTTGAGTACCTATATCACCCATTCTGATTACCCATTTATTTATGGGTGAAATGATGTACTAAAAGTTAGATGAGTACCCAAGACTTCTTGTAACTTCTTCTAGAATATAGAAGTAAATTGTGGGTCTCAATCTAAAACATTAGCAACTAGCACTCTATGTAATCTCATAATCTCATTAATATACAATTAGGCTAGGTTATCCAAGGAGTAGTCCATTTTAATTGGAATGAAATGAGTTGTCTTAGTTAGCCTATCTATAATCACCTGAATTGAATCGTATATACTTCTTATTATTAGAAATCCCATGACAAAATCCATGTGACTTTTTCCAATTTCCATTTTGGAATTGCAATAGGGTGTAGCAATCTAGAAGGAATCTGATGTTTTTCTTTCACTTGCTAACATGTTAGATATCGAGCCATATAACTTGCTACATCTCATTTCATTCCTAACCACCAAACATGGGATTTTAAGTCCAGATACAAATTTGTGCTTCTTAGATGTATAAGGTATGGGGTATCATGGGCTTCCCTTAAGATCTATGTTCTCATCTCATCTATCTCAGGCACACATAATTTGTCATGAAAGTATAAGCATCTATTTGCTTTGATCTCAAAATTAGGGGTCTTCCCCTTTTTTACTTTATTTACCTTTTACATAAAATGATTATCTTGCCTCTGTGCCTCTCTTATCTACTATTTGAAGTCAGGTTTTACCTATAAATTAGCTAATACCGCATCACCCTTATTGTGCTTCATCCTAGCATTTATAGCTCTCATAGCTACTATGAACTTTTGACTCAAGGTATCAGCAACCACATTCACCTTTCCTGGGTGGTAGTCAATTAGACAATCATAATCTTTTATTAATTCCATCAACCATTGTTCCCTTAGGTTTAACACTTTTTTTTGTGTGGGAATGTATTTCAAACTCTTTTAATCAGTGTAAATGTAACACCTCTCGCCATACAAGTAATGTCTCTACACCTTTAATGCAAATACAATGGCAACCAATTTAAGATCATATGTTAAGTAATTTCATTAATGTGGCTTTAATTGCCTTGAAGCATAAGCTACTACCTTTCCATCCTATATCGATACACATCTAAGTCCATTATGGGATATATCACTGTAGATCATATAATTTTTTCCTTGATCGGGCTAAATGAGTATTAAAGCTTCCATTAGCATTGCTTTAAGCTTATCAAAGCTTGTCTAGCACTGAACATCCTACATAAACTTCACCTCCTTTCATAATAGTCGAGTTAATAGTGCTACAATCATTGAGAAACATTTCACAAATCTTCTATAATACCCAGCCAATTGAGAAACATTTCATAAATTTTCTATAATACCTAGCCAACCCTAGGAAACTTCAAATTTATATCACATTCCTAGAAGGTTTCCATTCTAACACTTCTTTAACCTTACTAGGGTCAACCCTAATGCCATCTGCTACAAGAATGTGACCTAGAAAAGGTACTTCAATCAGCTAAAATTCACACTTACTTAGCTTTGCATATAACTATTTTTCCCTCAAGGTCTGTAACATAATCCTCAGATGTTGCTCATGTTCTTCTTTACTCTTGGAATACATCAAAATGTCATCAATGAAGACTACGACAAACTGGTCTAAATATGGTTTAAAAATCATGTTCATTAGGTCCATGAAAGCTACTGGGGCATTAGTGAGACCAAGAGGCATCTCTATGAACTCATAATGCCTATATTTAGTTTTAAAGGAAGTTTTTGCAATATCTGATCCCATAATTCTCAAATGGTGATACCTCGATCTCAAGTCGATCTTAGAGATCACACTTATACCTCTAAGTTGATCAAAGAGATCGCTAATTCTAGTTAATGGGTATTTTTTTTCTTGACTATCACCTTATTCAATTGTCTATAATCAATAAATAACCATAATGATCCGTCTTTCTTTTTCACAAAGAGCACTAGTACTCCCCATGGTGAAGTACTCAGTGTAATGAAGCCTTTATCTAATAATTCTTACAATTGCACCTTCAATTCTTTCAATTCTACAGGTGTTATCCATTACAGAGTGATAAACACAGAAGTAGTACTAAGATACACCTCAATCTCAAAATCAAGCTCCTGCTGTGGTGGCAATCCTAATAGTTCATCTAGGAATACATCAGGGAATTTTGATACTACTATTATCTTATCACAATTGAGTGTGGTATAGTTTTTATCAACTAAATGAGCTAGGTAAGCCTTATAACCCTTCTGAATAAATCACATATCTATTACAATTGAGATAATATTAGGCCAGGAATTCCACTTACTAACTATTATCACCTCATGTCCCTTGACCATATTGAGGGTGTAACATCTGAAATTTTTGGATTAGTGAACTAAGTTTCTTGAAGGGTGCAAACGGTGTTCCTAATACTCAGAACACAAAATAAAGTCAATAAAGGATCATAAAAATTTTAGAAGGAAAGTTTTACAGTAAATAATATATATATATATATATATAAAGAGAGAGAGAGAGAGGAAAATGGGTATTATTAATATCAAACAATAAAAATAATAGCTAAAAGGGAGATTTATCAAGATTATTTTTTATTTAATAATAAAAGATGGCAGCTGAAGAAATAAAAAAGAAAAAGGCAATTTAAAAGAAAATATTAAAAAGGAGAAAATAAGAAAAGGAATAGAAGAGAGAAATAAGAAAACATAACAAAGGAGAAAATAAGAAATGAAGGAAGAATGGCAGCAGTGCCACGCATGTAATGCCTATAAGTCAAGGCTCCGTAAATAGTACCTTCGAGGCTCGAAAAGTGTGCTCAAAGTGCTGAGTCACCTTTATGAGTCTCGAGGTAAGGCATACTGGTCATGAAACTTTTTGAGAGGCTTGAAAATGATGTAAATGGCTTAATTTAAAGATTTAGGAGAATCAATAAATTATTTTAGGCTATAATCTAGTGGGTTGTAGGCTCAGACGGATTTGGGTTGGGAATGACCCAGGATGTCCTCAAACATGCCTAAAAATACCATTCCCTGAAGGTCAAAAATTCCTCTAAGTCCATTATTGAAAGAATTTTTAAATTCTAAGGTTGTTTGTAACTTTTCCTTAATTTTAGGTCTTACATGTAAATCGAGGGAGGTAGTTGATTGTCATGTCGAGGGAATTTGATCGTGAAATTTTATAAGCCTTTAAATGGGACCAATTGAGGATTTTTAAAATAAATACAATGTTTTTTAGAGTTCTGAGTGATTTTTAAAAATTCCCCAAAGTTTGTATCAAAATCGAGCAATTTCGATAAGCTTGAGTGGCATGTGTCCCCACTCGAGCCACGTCAGCCACTATAAAAGCCATAGAGTGACACCTAAATGTCCACTTGGCATTGCCACCCCACCACCCACCCATTTTCTCCTTTCTTCTTCCTTTCTTTCTTGACACCACTACTGTAATGCCTATAAACCAAGATTTTATGAACAGTGTTTTCTAGATCTGAGGGATGTTCCCTGCAGTGCAGGGCATCATTTTGAGTCCAATGACTAGCATATTGGACATAAAACTTTGATGGGCTTAAAAGTGGGCAAAATGAATGAATTTAAAAGTTTAGCAAAACCAATAAAATCATTTCGGGTCAAGAACTAGTATTTACGGAGATAAAATGAGGCTGCGCCAGGACAGCTTCAAGAAGTGCCCGAACAGGCCCAAAAACATCATACCATGAACCTTAATTGAGTATGATGGAGAAGGAATTATAGTTTTCTGAGGTCGTTTAATATTTTTTTCTGAATATTTTTGTTCTAGTGGGTGAATAGTGCTAAAAAATCAACTGTTGACTTTTGTCTTGAAATTTTACGTGGGCCTTCGTGACACAAAGCAAGGATTTTTAAAACTAAAATCAATATTTTTAGAGGTCTAAAGAAGATTTTATGAATTTTTGAAGGTTAAAAATGGCATTGGATGAATAGTAACCCTAGCTCCCGAAGGAGTTTCGAGCTGAAATTTTGCAGGACCCTTAGTAAATTTAATTGAGGATTTTTGGGACTAGAATCATGATTTTTAGAGCTCCATTGGAATTATTTTGAATTTTCAAAATTAAAAGTAAACTTGGATTAATTTGGATCGTTCGATCGACACATGGCGCAATCATAGCCATCCACCTCACTTATACACTTAAGGTGCCATGTGTGTGTATGGATAGAATGCGAAAAAAGGGCCTTCTCCTTCCTCCTCCTCAAATGGCCGACGCCATTGTGCCTTGCCTCCACCATTCTTTTTCGTGCTTTTCTCTCTCCTCCTACCATAAAAACTCATAAGAATTATATGGTTCAAAACCCCCATGGTCCCCTAAAGCAATTCTAAGTGATAGAACGAACAAACGAAGGCCAAAAAATGAGATGTGAGCACTTGATGAATAGTGCCAAATTCATATGTAAGTGGTTCTTTTTATGATTTCATATTTTTCTTAGAGACTATGTGAGGTGTACATGTTATCCATAGAAAGAGATTTCAATTTGGAGTTATGTGTAATTTTGTAGGAATTTTCAAAGTTTGAGACTGCTATGGAAATGTTGGAAATGTTGATTCAAGGTGGAGAAAGAGGAATTCAATGGTTTTGGATTAGTTTTGGCATGATAGGGAGTCCGTTGTAAGTGAATTTAAATGAAACTTTTCATGTATGATAGGAAAAACATGATATGGAAATGTGGGTACTTGTATGCTTGGGAAGGCAAGATGTTAGGGATGTGTATTGGATGTGTTACATGCATTACTCTGTGTATGTCATGTATGCCATGGCATGAGTAGGCATGTATGGTTGGTTAGCATGTGAGAGTAGGATGATATTATGATTTATGACATGTGAGGATCATGAAATTGTATGGTTATATGTAAAATTAATAAGATATGGAACATGAATGATGTATATAGTGGAAAGGCATGGAAGCATGAAAGGTAAAATGGAAAAAAAAAAGGAAAATATTACATAAAAAGATTTAATTTAATTAAGAAATATTGGTTAGAATTTTAGAATAGAAATAGTGATTTTATATGGTAAGTGAGGTGTAAAGATTATATGGGGTAAGGAAATTGAGGATATTGGATTGAGGTGGATGGAGAATTAAATAGGTTAATGGATTGGTGAGAAAAAGGATACCAAACGAATAGTAGTCCTTACGCGAAAAGGCCCTATAACTATCTAGAATTACGATGACCTGTAACTGTTCAAAAAATATGACCGGATAAAATAAAATAAAATTTGTGTCTTTTTAGCATGAAAATAAGTAGACTAAATATCTGGTAGACTACAAAGGTAATTAGTTGAGGCTAGTTGAACCAAAATGAATTTAAGAGCTGATTAATTATTAAAAAGCAGACTGAATAAAATAAGAATCCAAGAAAGAATTGATTAATGTATAGCAATATGTGGTTAAAGTTTAAGGAAAATTAATACATGAACATTATGGGAATTTTGGGTCACAAAAAGGGATTTGTAACCGATATGGACTGAAAGACATGGATATGAAGTAATCATTATAAGGAATTCCATAAAGTATAAGGCTAAATTATTTGATGATAGAGATAGAGGAATATTCCTGTAAACACAGTACGGTAGAAATAAGCTACTAAATTTGGGGAACTAAGTTATTATAATGAAATGCAATAAATGAAAAAAAATAAAATTCACGGAATAGAATCTCTCGGAATATACAAAGACAAGGTGAATAGGGTATATGTGGCAACAGACAATTATGTGAAATTAATGGCAAGGATGAAACTAGAATTGAGAACATGACAACTTGATGAGATTAAAGAATAGTGTATGGTACTTAACTAACAAAAGAACCAAAAGAAGTACTAAGAATAAAATATTTTATATTGGATAAACAGATAATGTATGTAATGATTATGAAAGATAATTGAAAGGGAATCTGGGAGATTTCTAGTTGTTATACACTAGATAAGTTGACCAGTCAACTAGGGATTTGCAGCTACTAAAGGCTAAGTCTGTATGGATTTTAGCCTGTGTATGGTAGATACAGCCACTGAGTATTGATTTGAGCCTTCATGCTCTGGGTATTAGGAGTGGTCTATGGATAGGTTCCTACTACCCACTTGTGGACATTGGGAGTGGTCTATGGATGGGTCCCTACTATCTACCTTTGTTATTGTTGATGATTTGCAGATATTGAGAGTGGTTTATGGACAGGTCCATGCTATCTGCTAGTCTAGTATTAGGAATGGTCTACGGACGGGTCCCTGCTATTGAAAGAACGGTGTGTATAGACACTGAGGTCTATAATGTGGGCCACTATGCAACTTTGTCTTTTATTCGATTCTCAGACTGGGTTGTTGCAGTAGCCGAGGCCCAAAATAGTGGCCACTACATATTGTGATTCCCATTAACTAGTGGTTGGGAGTTCTTCCTGAACCTATGGGGATGAAAGATAAATAAAAAAAATTTAAAGAGACTTAATGATAGTAATAATAAATCTGAGACATAAATTACATTAATGGAGATAATCTATGAGTAAAAGTACTAAAACCAAAGAATAATTTGTAAAGGCTGAGATAAAATAAACTTATGTGAACTTAATGAGATTACCTAAATAAATAAAAGACAGAGGAAATGGTAAATAGGCAGGAAATCACTTGAGAAGGAATAAGTTATAGGAGAAATTATTTGGTGTAAATAATAGACATTAACCTATGTGAGTATACCTAATGATTGAACATAATAGATGGTTGGGCAGTACTAGCCCTATACTTAAATATTGTAAGGACACATGAATTAGGGAAATGTTAAGATGATTCCCTTGATGGATAATCATAAATGGAAGAGTAAGTTGAAAAGATTGAAAAATCTTAAATAGGTATTATTAGTAAATTATTATATGCTTGCACGTGATAGAGTACATGGTATGTTTGATTAAATTCAACACTGAGTGCATACTCAACATATTAGTTGTCCGATGCACAAGTGGTAGATTTGGGAAGATACGATGTAGACAATCAGCAGTGCAGCTGATGACTATCCAGGTATGATATTATCTGGTTGAATTATATGGCATATTAGTTAGAGGCACTTGTGCATGTTATTATAGGTAATTGGGTGTTAAGATACTTGATTGCTAGAGTAGTAACCTTTAATAGTGGAAAACCAATTTGTAGCTGTAAAAGTAGCCTAAGCTGATGAATGGCTATAAGATCAGGCGTGTGAGTGTCATATGCCTGGCAAGATTACCTTAGATCATAAGAGCTATTCAAGGAAACTCCTAGACTGAATAGGATAAATGTAAGTAAGAGTTAAATGAAAGGCCCCTAGGAAAAATCCAAAGATGGGTGACCTCACGGGAAGTAGCACGCTTTGTCTATTTCCTTCGGGAATGGGCTGGGGGTGTTATATTTAGTGGTATTAAAGTGGGTTTAGGTGGTTCTGGACAGTAATGCATGAGTGCCTTAGGAATTTTGGGATATGGACAATCACTACACTGCTGGTAACTGAGGATTGTTGATATGAAATTGATGAAATAATTATGTGAACTTCTTAGGGATAGAATACAGCGGGCTAAAATGATGGTGTTATAACTCCATATGATCCTCTTCCTCCTAAGTTGAGTTGCTAATGCAATTAATGAAGCCATGGAAGGGCAATAGTGCCCTAATAGAGGAACAATGGGCTCTATGGATTGTGAAAGAGAGATGATATGGTTACTTAAGCAACAGAGGATATAAGCAATTAGATACAGAAAGTAAAGTACCCTTTTATCTTACATTGTGATTGTAAGACCATTATAAGGTGATTATTAGGTGAATGAGGTTCTTGATAAGAAAGGAAAGGTGGAAACTGGCTAAGTATTAGGAATGAATAATTGATAAAAGGTAATAAGAAGTTAGTATACTTTCTAGAGTAAGAATATCTATTAAGAGACAAATAATGGTATAACGAAGCTAATGTAAAGAATAAAAGAAAATTGAAAGGACCCTAGGGAATGGAAATAGTAGAGTAGATTCAAAAGTTAGCAAAGAGGAAAAGAATGATTAACCTGTTATACCTAGAAAAAATGAATGTCTCCAAAACTTGGGAGAAAGAAAATGAGATGGCTTATGAATAAGGCAATTTAGTTGCCTATAGTTTAGAAGTTGGTTAAGGGAGTTGTTGCCAAGTTGTGAGAGGTATAGAAATCATCAGACTCAAATCTAGGATAATTGGATTAAAGAGCAACAAAAACATGTGGGTTAAGTAAGAAAGTAAAATGGATGAAATTAAAAGTGTAACATAAATAAGATATCAATGGTTAGTAGATAAAGCATAAGATACATTATTGTGTGAGAGTTACAACAGGTTTGAGCATAAGATTTAGCTGTCAAGGTCCTTAAAGATGAGGGCTATTATTCTCTTTCCTTTATACATTGATTATTGGCCCTAGGGCAATTGCATGACATTGTATAGTAGAGTTTATGGTGCATCTTGCCATTTGCATACTTACATTATACATGACATGATTTTCACTATGATGAAAACTCTATGCATGGGTTTTGGAATTTGAGCATGGCATGATGATAGCCCTAACATTAAAGGGACTTGATAGAATGAAGGTAAAGAGAGAAGTACAATGTGATCAAAGTGAAGAGAGAGTGATAAGGAAATTTTGAGTAGAGAAAAGATAGAAGTTAGTGCTGATACTACTGAGTAAACCCAGAAAGGATTTAGATATTAAGGCATGGACCCTATAGGGATACTGGAAATAAGATTATGAAAGATGTGATGATGGTTCGTAATAAATATAGATACTTAAATTACCCCTTTGGAACTTAAAAGGGGAAGCGAATCGAAGGGCTAGTAAACCAATAACCTTGGTAAAAATGATAAAGTGGAAAAAGAGAAACAAATAGACATCTAAAAGGAATTTAGAGGCTAAAATGCCTTGAGATATTAGAATGAAGGAAAGTATGAATAAATGAATTAATTAGAGCAAGTAATGAAGGGAGAATAATATAGCCTACATGTGAGATAAGGCAAGAATCACGTAGCATACATGTGAGATGAACAAGGAATTTAGTTAAGATGAAATTAAGATAAAATGATCTAAAGACCATGTTAACAAATAATAATAACACGAGTATAACCTAGCATTAAATGTGCTAGATAGAAGCCCAATTAAGGAAGGATAGTGTAAGAAAGCTAAGTAGAAGTATTACATGGAGATGTCAAAGTAATATTATAGAATTGTATTTAATAATGATGAAATAGCATTAACAGTGTGACTGAAATGAAAGAAATTGACATAAGGTGAATATGTAAGAACGCTTTAGTAGTACTTGGTGTTACCACGGAGACTAAAGTGTGGAAATTAAAGAAGCAGTGAAAGTAATTAGCCTAGTAAATTATATAATGAGAAAAGAGTAATGAAATGAAAAATGATGATATTGGAAGTAACTTGAGGAAACTTCAACCATCTTAAGAGAAATTTAGACCAGAAAAGTTTACTTAGTACTGGACTAAACAAGCATTTGTAAAGTTTTGAATGCATAAGGATACAAGGGGTTTGGCCCTAATGGAAAGAAACAAAGATAGAAGTGTAGTAACGAAATGTTGAGGCAACTAATCATGTAGCTACCAGAAAATTCGAGGATGAAATTTCTTAAGAGGGGATGACTTGTAACGCTCGAAAACCAAGATTTTTGTGAACAGTGTTTTTTGGGCCAGAGGGATATTCCCAGCGATGTGAGGTATCATTTTGAGTCTGATGACTAGCATATTGGCCATAGAACATTGATGGGCCTAAAAATGGGCAAAACAAATGAATTTAAAAATTTAGTAGAACCAATAAATCATTTCGGGTCAAGAACTAGTATTTACAGAGATAAAATGAGGCTGTGCCGGGACAGCTCTAGAAAGTGCCCGGACAGACCCAAAAATATCATACCCTGAACCTCAAAAATTCCATTGAGTATGATGGAGAAGGAATTATAATTTTTTGAGATCGTTTAATATTTTTTTGGAATATTTTGTTTTGGCAGGTGAATAGTGCCAAAAAATCAACTATTGACTTTTGACTTGAAATTTTACATAGGCCTTCATACATAAAAGCAAGGATTTATAAAACTGAAATGAATATTTTTGGAGGTCTAGAGAATATTTTATGAATTTTTGAAATTTAAAAATGGCATAGGGTGAATAGTAACCCTAGCTCTTGAAAAAGTTTCAGGCTGAAATTTTGCAGGGCCCTTAGTGAATTTAATTGAGGAT